>JASXSY010001800.1:0-259974 GCA_034509805.1 Sipha maydis | reverse complement strand
GGAAATCGCTATACACTCGAAAAACCCGATCCGTGCGAGAAAACAAATTGTGGAACTTTGTTAGAGTCACGTTTTAACGAATTGAAAGTGCATTGTTGACGATGAAAATATGTCGAAATAATCAAGTCGATCTAGGATAATTGGACGCAGCCGTTAAAAAGTAATGACGTTCAGACGTCAACAAAATAAAAATTGTATTAAATCGTATAATAGCGTATCATTTATCGTACATCGCATTTATAATAGCTAATTAATCGCAATTGTTAAATGTATTCAAATCGAAATTGATAAAATCATTTTCATCACATAAACGTGACAACGTTGCAGACAATTCGCTGAGCATTTGCAACAATGTAAATTTCGGCAATTAATGTTAAGCGTGAGTCGCTCGCAACATCCCTACCAACGTAAACATTATAATCTGTCCTAAGATGAAGCACAGTATTTGATTGTACAAAACAACGGTCGTTTGAATTCGGTTGTAATGAAATTAAATCTTAAAAATTCGGTAGCGGTGTCGTATGCTATCGTATGCTATCGTATGCTATCTACGCAATAAATGTTACCTATAAATTTGCTATTTACGTATAAATTATGTGGTATAATTATATAAAAAATCTTACTTCGTTTTAAACCAGCACTTCATAAATAAATGAAGATTGTCAATGAATGTTCTTAATTAAAGTTCAAATGTGATTTTTGTATTATTAAAAAATGTTTCGAAGTACTTGTGGTATTTATGGAGCGCCACCATTCTTCTTTAAACTGTCTTTCTAGCAAATTAGTGGCACCATGCGATTTTATACCATATTTCACCTTTATATGCTCCAAATAACATTTCATAGTTTGAGTTTCAGCTCTGTAGATGTATATGTAGATAAATATTATTACGATTATATAGTTATCATCAGATGATAAATAGTATTTGTAAATAGCATACGACACCAGTATTTATTGCTTAGATAGCATACAACATCGCTACCAAAAATTCTTATGAAATACATTGTAAAAATTCATAAAATCAGTTCGGCATATTGCATTTTCAAACATAATTTCTCGAAATACCACGTCTTTTTGTCAAAAATAATCAAGGGCCTGGTTTTAAATACCCTAAAAACTATTTAAAAATACTCTAAAAAATGTCAAAAAATGTCTATTGACCACAATAATGTTTTTAGAAAAAATTACCTTATTTCAGTTATTTATAATTTTTTTTTTTTATTATAAACAATTTGAAAATTTGAACTGATGAGTTGCCGTTAGTATTTAGTGTTGATCAATGAAAAACATCACTTTTGAAACTGTTATTCATACTAAATATACCAAAATTTGTTTTTAAGTTTGTGCTACATTAAATTAAACTATTTTGCTGTTGAATTGTGAACATTGCATTTATACGTATATAGATCTCTATTATTCAGAATAATATTTTTGTACGTTGAAAAACTTCTTTCACATCCATACAGATCGGCGATTGTAAACTGCGCCCAAAATACAGGTAAACACATAATCACACATGTAAACTGCGCCCGAGTTTTTATCAAGAGTAAAAAGGTGACATGTAAACTGCGCCCGGGTAAAATACTTAATTAGTTACAGTCGTTTAATTAAAATAATTATAAATATTACAAATAATTAAATATGGTGGATCATATTCATCAATTGGAATTTGACTACTATTATATTTATTATTTAAATTTTCTAACTTTTCGCGTTTTTTTTTTTTTTTTTGTTTTAGAGTTTTGGAATTTAAACGGTTCATTTATACTATTTAGTTTAATGTAAACTTCTATTTAAATTCCTTATAACTTTTCTATGATCATGAAAATATTTGGATGAGTTGTATAAAAGCTGGAATTAAAGTGAGAATGTTCTATTGTTAAAATAACCTACTCATTAACTTTATTAATAACTGTAAATTTAATTAATTGTGAAATTTTATTGTAATAATTGTTGAGCTATAATGGTTTTGCCGAAAGCTAATAAAAAAAATAAAAAAAGTGAGAATGAAAAGACTCACATGCATTTGTGGTTAAAGTTGGCTCTGCTGATGCTTGAGTCCATACTTCAGGTGGATACTGAGCTTCTTCACTAATATAAACGTCTACCAAATAAAATGTCTCTGATATACTTGAAAAAGTACACAATCGTCAAACATAGAGACTTTGATAAGTGAAAATTTAATAAGTTAATAAGTCTGGCGCAGTTTACATTATACCTTTTTAACATAGATAACATTCCGGTGCAGTTTACACTATACCTTTTCAACTAAGGTAAAAATTCGGGCGCAGTTTACAAAAAAAAAGGTTATTTGGGCGCAGTTTACGTATGCCCATACAGATAATTGAGGCACAATTAAAATAATAAATATCATTTAGTATGAATTTTTCTAAAATATTAATCCGAGAGATTCCCTTGCCCTTAAAATATTAAAATATTATGCAGTGTAGCCACTATTTTTTTGTATATTTTCGAATATCTCATTACTGCATTTCCTCGATTACTTCTATTATTTAAAATATGGGTTTTCACATTATCTACAATGCCAATTATCTCACCTAAAGATAGCCATGATGTTCCTAGTCAAGTTATATAACTTGGTACATTACCATTGTTCGCTTTTATGAATATTAAATTAGCTTCAACGTTATTGTCGTCGTTACAAATTACGCTTTCTTTATAAATATAGCATAATAATCTTCGAATTTGTTAATGGCTTTTTAATAAATTAAAAATATAGGCAGCATTATATTTCAACTTCTATCCAAGTATCCTAACATATAGGTATTGGTTGAGGTGGCAAAGACATGTTTTGAAAAATACATTTAAACTATAAAACTTTATTATTAAAAACAATTTTAATGGAAAAAAAAATAATTAAAGAATTTTTCGTGCTTTGAACGAAAATGTAATTATGTACAGTTTGATCAACTACAAAATTACGAAATAAATATTTATTGAATAATGGTGAACATATACTGAAGGTAGTTCAGTACATGTCTGAATATAAATAAATATAATTTACTTCGACTAAGTGAACGACGAACGAACGAACACCTAAATGAACTGCACTTGCCATACCTAATACCTAGGCATTAATTCACTATTTTGATCGTGAACAACTGCTTCAAAAAAATAATCCATAATGCATCCCAATTACTTAGTATTTAGATTGGGCGACAGAGTTCACTACCATGGGCCAGCGTTTCTCATCCTTTTTTCATTCTCATACTCCTTGACTTCTAGCCATTTATTTACGAAATCCCGACTGTCAATTTGCCTATTTCAAGCGTGCCCAACCTTTTTCAACTTATGGGCCATATTCGAAATTTATATTTATACTGCGGGCCGTATATACCGCACCAGTTTTTTTTTTCATTTCGATAAAATATACAATAGATATATCTATTGTACATTTTATCGGATATAATATTATTTTTGTTCACTTATCGGATTTATAACTCTAATCGTAAGTGTTTAAAGTACTGAATATTTCCACGCTATAGTTGTTAGTTTTCGCTATTAGTAACTGCAGGTTCACATTTTCGTGAATTGTTGTATTAAAAATTTAGGACTGACCTGGGAAAAACTTGGTATCACAACAGATGGAGCTCCAAATATGGTTGGACGAAATACTGGATTAGTTGGAAGAATAGCAGAGTTATTACAACTTCAAAAATGATTGAAATCAACAATTCATCAACAATCTCTGTGTGGTAAAATTATGAATTTGGAACATGTGATGTATATTGTTACAAAAACAGTCAATTTCATTAGATCCCACGGATTAAAACACAGACAATTTATAGAATTTTTAAATGAAATTGAATCGGAATCTTCGGCGGGAAATTAAATTATTTATGATTGAAAAAACAAACCAGTAGAACAATTTGAAAACGAATAATGGATGTATGATCTTGCTTTCTTAACTGATATTCCTACTCATTTAAATGAATTAAATCTCAAACTTCAAAAACAGTCAAAAACTATTTTTGAGCTAATAAGTGATGTATAATCTTTTGAAATAAGATTACAATTTTTTAAAAACCAAATATTTTTTATTTTATAGTCATAGATATAACTCACCCACCTAACGACCCACACACACAAACACACACGAGCACACGAGCACGCACACCCACCACGAACGCACCCATCCACACCCGCACGCACACACACACACATACACAAGCACACACGCACCCACACTCGCCACGAACGCACCCACCCACACATACACACACACACACACACACACACGCGCACGCACGCACGCACGCACGCACGCACACACACATACTCGCACACACCCACATGCGCCACGAACGCACCCACACACACACCCGCATGCACACTCACACGCGCACGCTCACACACAAACACACACACACACACACACACACACGCACGCAACATACTCCTCATAACTCTCACTACCTACCTCTCAACCACTACAACCACGCCCTTTTGGACCCACTTGGCGTTTGCTTAATATAACTATCATCCACAAACCCCTTAACCACACTTTCTTACACTTGAAGTTACACATACCAATCTCTCTCGAACTCGCGGCACCCCCTTACACAACTACATCACTTCTCATGCATCCACAATACCTTCATCACATGCATGTGCACTTCACTTACAGCACCCATAGCGCCCCTTCGCACAAACACAACTTTATTAACACTCCTTCAGCTCCTTCAAATCAACCGCTCACACAACCACAGCATCCAATACATACGCCCATACTTCTCTTCAACGTCTTCATTACATCCATCATACCTCACATCGTCTTTTTAAACCCTTAACGTCCCTAGTACCCCACACTCACTTTCTCACCACTATACCCCTAGGATACTTTCAATACTTTCTAAAACCTTCTCCATACTCCCTTGCTCTTTTCCATGCTCTTAGAATATCCTCAACATTCTTTAACACCATTTCCAAAATCACCATTATATATCCTTCGATTCATATCTCTCCTTCATACACTCATTCGCCTAACATAATATTTATTGGAAGACATTAGTCATTCACTAGTCATTGAATTTAGGTAAAAAGAAAAATACTAATTTTTGACTAAATGAAATATCAATAAAAATTATTTATGTACACTTTTAATTTTTATTTTAAGTTTTTAATAATTAATTAAAAATATGAAATGGATTTTTTACCTCTCAAAGATCATATTAAATAATAAAAATTAAATAGGAAGTAGTCTCTAGAATACCTAAAAAAATTATTAACCAACAATTTTAAATTAAATTAAAATTAAAATTTAGAGAATTAATTATTTAAAATCTTTAGAATTAATTGAAATATAATTGATATAATTTGTTTCGATATATTATTTACTTTACAGGAAATATTATCATTGTAATCTTAAAATTGTAATGTTTATAATCAGAAAAATAAAAATAATAATTAAATGAAAGACAATTTAGTTATTAAAAAATATTATTTAGAAAACCGAGAATACTTAATTATTGCTATCTACAAAAATGTAATGGTTAAAAAAATCATTAAAAGTTAAAAAAACATTAATCAAATTTATTCCATTAAACTTAGAGATGTCTTTCAAAATAAAATCATTGTATCTACAATTGTTTTGTTACAATGTATCTATAATTCGAGGGCATACTAGTTATGTGTTTGTCACTCGTTCGCTTCAATCTCGATCGACTTTTCGATTACGGCCGTTTAAATTTCACTGTTATAAAGAAAACAAATACACTAGAGACACTAGAACAATATTAAAATTTACTATTGAGATTAAAGACAAATAATGTAAAATTCTAATATTTTTTTTATCGTTACATTTTGAGCAAGAACTGTATGCAATGTCATTTAGTAAAAATGAAAGTATTCAATAAATTATTATAGAATATAAGGAGTAATATTGTACATAGATTACTTAAATAGTGGTACCAACACAACGTACTAATAACAGCATGAAATAATCAAATTTTGAATTTTGAAAAATTTATCCAATGAAAATAGATATCATTACGTATTAAAGTAAATTAGAAACAGTTTAGTTACGTTGCTCTTATTAAATTACCTACTCTATGGCTCGTTTTACCAATGTAATATGAAAGGAGGAGGACGTCAAACCAGTCAAAAAATTAAACGATTTGGACTTTGTACATAAGTAACCGTATAATCAGTGACAAATTTTCAAATTTTTCTGGGGAGGGTCTACAGCTTATACCTAATTAATATAAATGATGATAGCTTGTAAAAAGTTACGTCCAGTATATATTTTTTAGTGGAGTTTTAATATATACTATGTATTATAGTCGTATTTAGTATAATATATTATATTTCGTGTTACATAATATAATTTTATAAAATAAATTCCAGTCATCTGTGATAGTTTCTCTGTGTGATAATTTATACTTCAAATTTATACTAGTATCTTTGAAGTTTAAACTATCGTCTAATGCCTAATACCTATTTGCCTTTATCGCACTTCATATTTAGCAGTAAGGCCTCTGTCGTATATGCCACGCAAAAGCTTGACGTATAACAACACTAAAACAAAGTATTTGTCGGTTGTTGGACACTCTAACCGTCAAACAAGCACGTGAAGAAAAACCTAATAATTGGCCCGGACGACTACCTTATTAAGTGACACAGAAGACGATCTAGCACTGCTTAATAGGATAGTCGAAAGCAGGTTCTTTAAAAGGCTTACTTTCCCTTACGGCTCTAAAGTTATTTTACACTCAAAACAACTGACAAAGAATAAGATCTAGCACTGTATTGAGGTTTGAAATACAATATAGTTTTAATACCCTTTTTGTAAGTATACCAACTTTTTCATAGACTTACACAAAATACTTAAAATAGAAAAATTATTAAATATGAACACCTTTTATAGTTATATTTAAAACCTTTTAATTAAAGACAAATTAAAAATATTATTAATACAAAAAACAAAAGAATGACCGATCACTTCACTCGTAAATCGGGCAGCGTCCTTCCGGCGGCATTTTATTCTATTGCCATCTATCTGGTCAGCATTTCCTGAAGGTGGTATGTGTGTGTGAGTTTGCCGACCATGTATTAATTTTATAAGAATAATCAAACAAAATAAAATGTTAGGCACCATCCATATTTTAGTGATGATACAACAGCCTCTTTCACACAGTCCGTTTCTTTAACGGCGACGGAAACGGATAGGATAAAAAAAGAAAACGGAGTAGATAAGACACATAGTTATTTATACTATCCGTTCACACTATCTGTTTTTACCAACGGACAAAAATCTTTTACATATACGGACATTTTTATCCGATCCGTTTCCGTTGCCGTTAAAGAAACGGACTGTGTGAAAAAGGCCTAACCTGGAAATTGTAGTCAAATTAACATTACACACTAATTATGTACCACATTTATTACTAAATTATGTAGCAGGAACATGTATCTGTTTATTTTTTTTGCTCTGAAGGGGTGTCCAGTACTCTTGGACCTCCCCAGTAAATACGCTACTGCTCACAGTATCAGTAGTATAATGTATGTGTTTTTACTTTAGTTTTTAGTGTATTTTTATTCTTTTGACACGCCAATTGTTATACTTTATAGTTTTTATTAAAAAATATTTCTATCAATGCAATTTTTAACATAAAAAAATAAATGATTCTTCGTATCCGATAAAAAAGGTCTCATGATTTAAGTATTTTATACCTCCTCGGGCATTAGAAACGAATTCGTCAAATTCAAATATGATGACTTCATTTAGAGTGAATATTAAGTAAGACTCAAAGCTATTGGTTAAAGTGGCCACATTCGATGTACATTTTTTGTAAACCACTTCGGTTACGTTTATATGGGAGATTTGGTCATTAGGGGCTGGTAGTGTATTGTTATTTATTAAAATATTATTATTAAATTGGGGTTTCACGGGCGTTGCATCAATCAGTTTTTGTGCCCTGATGACTACACAAGAACCGGGAGCTTTTGCTAAGTGTATATTTTAAAAAGACAAAATTCTAGCCACAACCCAGGCATTTAGATTTTGAGTTTAATGGACTTTGGTCACGCGAAGTTTCTAATGTTGGTTGAGTCAAGAGTTTGTTTTGCGGATGGCTTGAGCAGAGGCGTATTTACATGTTTCTCGCTTGTAGTCCTTTGAAAAATTTCCACCCTTAAATACTAAAATATTTGACTAAGTTATCATTTATTTTCTATTAAATATACATTAATTAAGTAACAAATTGTATTTAAATTTAAGAGTTAAAATTTTTTTATGTATAATGAATATCTAAATAAAGTAAATTTTTCATACTTGAATATGATAATTATTAATTATACCTACGTCAACATTTGGTAGTAGCAAAAAGTCAATTTGTGTTTGATTTAAATGATTTTGCAAATTATCACTCTTTAGTTTGGTAATTTTTTTGTCTTAGTCACTGCTTACCTAACCATTTTCTATTCATTATCACAAAAAAAAAAAAAAGAAAAAAAAGGTAAGATAGTATAATTAATCAATTAATAACAATAATTTAGTACTTAAAATAAAAGGATTTACACACACAACAACGTGAACAGAGATCATAGAAAAACATGACAAAGACTGAATTCAGTATCATTGTTTATTGCTAGATATTTTATTTATTAAAATCATCGATAATGATTTCTTTCATAAAAATTTCCGAATCTCATATTTATGGACGTCGATAAAGAATTATGAAAATGGATTTAAAATATAAGATTATATAAAAATAATTAACAACATAATGCTATTGTCTATATTTTTTTCATATAGTAATAATATGTAATATATTTTACAATACCAGAAAACCAAAAAATGAATATAAATATAATAATAATGTAATTCCATAAATCGTATAACCTTCAAAAATTTGCCGCTGTAGGCACGTGCCTATAGTTCCTGCATATAAATACACCATTGGGCTTGAGGACGTCATGACCGTTGATATGAGCGTGGCGGTAACCGAGCAAGCGAAGGTATTACCCTTTCGGGATGCTCATATAGGCAACTATATGGCGCTCATTTTAGAGGTGAAATATGTGGTGCCGTAAATAGGCAAAACTGTTCTTAATTTTTGATATAGACTGCGGACGTTTGACACTTATAGTGGATACGGTGGGACGTATTAGGTGCGGTTACATGCTATTTGCAACATCGAAACGTTGAGAGTTTGGACCGCAGTCGTTATAATTGCATGTTCAATTAACCTTTGATATCCAATGAAATGCATGAATTAAAGTCCACCGATCGGAAAGTATTAAGCATACTGACTCAAAACCAATACCAGGAGTTAAAATCACAAAAAACGGATAATTATATCTCGTGGAAACATAAAGAAATCAAGGAGCGATATTAGACATTGTAAAATGATATCACTGAAACCATCGATAGTCATTATATATAGTCAAAGTTGAGTTAAATTAAAAAAATAATTATCTAGATAAGACACAGATAATTGTATAAAAAATTATTTAGTATAGCATCAGAAGACGATGTTGAATGATGAAAAGTTTGATACAGATATTTGTTGTCTTCGTCTTTCACACGAGCAATATTACAAAAACTACCTATTTTTTGTCAATCAATATTGTTCAAACGACGATGATTCTTAAAACAAAATCTATATCGGCGTGAAATTTACATGAAATTAATCAATGTTTTTAACTATAATGAACTTTCGTTTTAAAACAAATAATACAATATTCAAACAATTTTATAGTATTGAAATTAAATTGATGGTAATATATAAATCTAAATAATTGAGCAGATCAATCACTTATATACTTCATATCGAGTGTGAATGTGTTTTCAAAATTGTTTTAAAAACTTTTCATCTAAATTATCAGATAATAAATAATTAGATATGAATAAAATTATATATATATATATATTTCATAATAACAACACAACCAAATTCTTATTAGATTTCTAATCGTTTTGTATAACTTTGTACTATATTATAACACATTAGTTATATAAACATAGATGTTAGCTGTAAAAATTATCTATACATGTTTAAATTGATTTTATTTAATCAGAATAAGAATTTGGTTTAAAATAATACAAGTAACCCTTTTCACGCACTCCGCTACTACGCCGATACGATTTGGACGCCAATGACGACATATGGTCCACGGTTAAATCGTATTGTCAATAAAGGGATCGTTTGCAAAAATACAATTCAATGAACGTGCGTTTTCCATATAAACATAGTTGTTTTATTTAAATGTATACTTTCCGTATTTTTAAACGATAACTTATTCAATGTATTGTAGGCTATTGGTGGAATCAATAATCATGTGTTCAATAATTTTGATTCATAATCTAGTTATTAGTCATTTTTTTTTCTTTTCATATCTATTCAAGTCTTGTGAGTTTTATATTTTAATTTGCAGTTTTTCCTTGCAAGCATATAAATTAACTTCACAAAAATTTTAAATAATTTCAACAAAATGCTTTGAATATAAATTAACGTACATTTTTCTAATACGTAACTGGTAAAAAAACATAATAAAACAAAACTTACAAATAAAGTTAAGCGGTAACAAGTTATTTCTCTCATTTTATATGTACTTCTATATTTTACATTTTTAAACTTTATAAAGTTTTTAATGTATTAACTATTGAATTTATTATGAAAATATTTAAAAATTATTAAACTTAAAATGTTGATTCATAACACAATTCTTTAATCAAAAGCTTACAATATACCAGATACCAGCTCTTACCTGTGTGTAGGCTATAGAACATCAATTATTAGGTATATCTTAAACTTTTACAAAATTTTTAAATAGCAGAAAATGATGTAAAAATAAAATCATAAATTATAACAAAGACTTTTAAATCAAGACGACATTTTTTTTTTTTTTTTATATAATTTATAATGATTCTAAACTCGTTTATTTGATACTCCAACAACATTTCTCTATAACATAATTATTATAATATGTTCTACAAGTCTCGTATAATTTATGTTATTTCCACGGCAAGTCCGTTCATAAGTATTTTAAAATAAGTTTCTTTGATAGTACAATATTATTCATACGACTGAATTTTCAAAATAAATAATCCATTACCAAAAAATGATACTATAAAAATTGTTTAATACCTAATCATTTTGTTAGTTCAAATTTATACTTGACTAAGAAAACGAATCTCAAACAAAAAAAAACATGTATTACCACACAGGACCACTATTAATTTATTTAGCAAATTTCTAATGATGCATTATCTGTGCATTGCTATGGTGTTAATCTTATGAGTTCGAAACGTGTAAACGTGTTTCAGTAGAACATTATCGTACACGAAATCTACACCCTTTGCTAGGCCGTGAGGAACGGTAAAGCTTCTTTTCCCCTCTAACCGAATCCCGTTATCAGTCCTGCGGCGGAACGTCCGAAAATCATTTTCCTTTTGTCCGTGCACCGACGTCACCGTCTACTGTTCGCGGCTTCGAGACGACGACCACCTGCAACACAACAACGGCACCACATAATGCACGGTGATTTCTCGGTGTACATCCCCATGCCGCGTGTGCAGTATGTAGGTCGTGGGTGCGCAACGACGGTGGTCGGTCGTTCGCAACATCACCGGGGGACGGTCGAGGACTCGGCAGCCGGACCACCCTGTCCGCCGCGACATCAATCATTACGCGGGCGCACGTGCGCGCCCCGGAGACGCGACGGCGGCGGCCGACCGCACGTGCCGTCCGGCGCACCACATGGTACTCGGTGCCGCTCGCGCATCGCACAACAATCCCGGACGTAATCATTTCAAATGGACTACATAATACATAATATGTGTAATCGCGGCGTTGCACGCACACGCGTACGTGCTCACGTACACACAGCCTCTGCCCACCCGTCTGGTGACAGCCGCTTTTACAGAATTATTTTTCGCGGAGTCCTCAACCCCACTCTCCCTTGTATGCTGGTCTGTCTGGTGGCCGCACTTGACGGTGACTTTTCCGTAATCACATTGTATACGTTCGTATTTGTACGGAAACGCGTCGTTCGCCCGACGTGCTGCACAGTTTGTTACGCCGACCGTTTACGATAAATCCTGCAGTGATCACAAGCGGAGGTGAACGCAACCTTAGTACAACTTCACGCACGCATATTGAATGCAATTTTCGATGTCAGATGTTTTTCCTTTCCCAGTTTCCTCTTCGTGAAGCATTATTACATAGATCGTATCAGAATCGATAATAATTATCTTAACGAATTTCGGGCGAACGGCTCATATTGGACGTGTAATATGTGATCATAGGTCGAAACACTATTATAATTAATTATAAACATTATTACTATGGGTAAAAACTAATCAGCTACTTTTTGATTTTGTTGTACGATGTCTCGTGCGCGCGAGTACTGTCTAGGCGTCAGATGGCGGAAAGATGCAATCGTGTTGTTGCGATAACAAGTATAGCTATGATTGTCTTGTGGATGGCAAGATGACGGTGATATGAGATACGCTGAAACAAATCACAGAGTTCTGGTATAAATATCAGTGTGTGAACGTTAATTTTGATTCGAGAATAGTGAGGGTCCTACACCGAAACCGACACGTGGTTGTGAAATTAATGTTTCTGATGACTATTCCAATAATGGTTGGAGACTTTGGAGAATGACATGAGGGCTGTCGGTGTGTGCAGAGGAGATGTGATTGACCGAGTAAAGTGGAGGTATAGGACAAGGGTGGCCGACCCCATATAGTTGGGAGGAAGGCGAAGTAGAAGAAGAAGAAGAAGAAGAAGAAGAAGAAGATGACTATTCTAATAACTATTAATTTCGTTCTGTATAAAGATAATAGCACAAACAATAATTAATTAGGATAAAGATAATAGCACACGCAATAATTAATTAGTATATAGATAGAAAGAACACACGCGTGAATTGTAATTTACATATATTTTATGTTTATGTTTTCTCTTTTTTTTTTTTTTTTTTTATACGCCTCAAAAAACATTCAAAGGGATAACGTGCATACAAGTTAATGAGAATAACCAAGTTTACGTTTTAAGTTAACCGTTACTTTCCAATTGAAATGTTCACTTAAATTAATATTTTTTTAGGGTTAAATGTTAAGCAAATAAACTAAGTTTTCGTGAGTATTCCACGTAGGTAGATTGTAGAAATCGATTTTGTAGTACAAACAACGTGTCTTGAAAACAATAGTAGATGGTTTCAGAAAAGTTTAGAGAAAAAAATCAGAACGTATGATTTGGTATTTAAGTATGTGTGATGTGAATTTTGGATTTGGATATTTCTACAGCAACAAAACAAAATCATTCTAAAAGTAAATACCATCGTGTAAAATCAGACTCAAATATATTCTTCAAAGTCAATACTTATATATATGCGGGTACATGCGTGTGTGTGAGTATAAGACACTAATGAACTAATATTATTGTGTTGAACCCGACTAGAGCGTCATTGTACCCAGTACCCCTTAAATTAATTTACAACGTTGTTTAATTATAAAAATGCATTTTTTTTATATCCGTCGTAACTGGAGTAACCTTTTAAATATAATTTACCTTATTGATTATGTATACGAAGCATCCCTACCAACTCCTTGATGGCTCTGTACATACAACCATAATACGAGTCGTATAAAACAAAATAATAATGTTTTATTATCTTTATATCCAATTCCAATATAATAATTTTTGACAGCATATTATTGATAGTATATACGAGTATATACATAATATATGGAGAGTAGATTTGAATATAACACAAAAGAAATATTGATCGTCTATGACATTATAATGTGATATACTGTACACAAGTGAAAAACATCTGTGTTTAGTTTTCAAACGAATAAGTTTCATAGTAAATGTACATATTTTTACGACTCTTACAATGTTTTACATATCAAAATATTATAACATTTGTTATTAAATTATACTATCAATATGTAGAGATGCTTTATTACTTTTAAACCTCAAAGTTATTATATTGTTAGTATATATTATCAGTGGCGGCGTGAACGGAGTTAATTTTTCTGCGTTACGAAAAGAAATGGTGGTTGGGTGGATGTTGAAATTTGATGTTTATAGTTGAGTTAAATTTAGGAACTTTTTTTAACGTAATCGATTGAATAATAGTTTAACAGTAGATTAATAATAGAAAATAAATTAAATTCACAATTATCAATAGCGCAAAAGTGCCAATAGAATAGGTGTTGATAATTGTCGACTGCGTCATTGAAATAATAGGTTCACACCGCCACTTAATGTTATTAGTATATGAATTAACATATACTAATAATATATGTATCGTATACATTAAACTTGGGACTTAAAATTCCAAAGACAAAAAATATGTATTAATTAAAACACTATACACTTAAAAGTTCAATGTATAAAATATTTTGAACTCTCGTTTCGTCCAACATAACATTAACTAGGGAAAAAGCAGGTTATTTATAGTTTAAACGAGCTAAATACCAAACTTAAAAAACCATATTCCAAAAGGAACTTTGACTAGTTTTCTGCTATTTGAACTTAAAACGTATACTTTGTTATAGTTTTTTTACATACATCTGAGAGATATATCTTTGATTGTTTTCTTATACATAAATCGGTGCCAAATGAAACTTTTCGATCATCTAAAGGTTTCCTATTGTTTCTACAAAAACAAACAGCAAAAAAAAAAAATCATACAAAATCCGTATACATGTCGTTGGAACATCAGTAACACTGTAGTCGTCGATTCATCATGGCTTCGGAAATCTTAAAAGTTATATTTTATGAGCAGTAAGTTTATATATTAAAAAAAGTAACAATAGGTGAACTCATTCAAAATACGCATTTGAATTCGTGATTAATGAGCAACGCCGGTAAGAGATTTTGCGGAGCCAGGGCAGAATTTTTTACGGGGCTCTAGAATTTTTTTCGTCTTGGACACATGCGATACTCGTATGACATATTTTTATATTTTACATAACTTATGTAAAAAAACATATCTTAGTAAGAATATTATATTTTATCATCAAAAAGTCAACAATATAATGTTGTTTATTAATTTATTATTATTATACTATTTATACTACAATATAGGTACTACTAAACATAATATTGAAGTTAAATATTAACATACCGTACTCATTTTCACATTACAGAGAGGTACTTGTAATTTTTTACTTGTATTTAGTTTTAAGAACAAAACTTAATGCTTAAAAATGATTAAATCCCATAAAAATCATGATGTTCCTATAATCTTAAGGCCAAGGGCATCTGCTCCTCGTTCTGCCGATGCTGTTAAAGTGTCTGCAAGATAACGTTATGGTTGTCGGGTCCGTGTAGAGTGCGCACGTCAGAGAAGCGGCAAAATCTTCTCGCCTCGGCTTTTGCCAGTCGTTTTTGATAATAATTACTCGTGTACATATATATATATATATATAAACACATCAGCATCGTGGTGAGGAGAAGAGTCGTCGGTTTATCTTTGTCTCCCATAGTATACACTTGTACATATACATATACATTTATAGATTACACAAAAACAGCGTGTAAACTCGTATACATACACAAGTGTATATATATATATAAATATACAGACGATAGAAGGAAGAATAATAATAATATTATAATACAGGAGTAGCGATGGTTGTGCGGAGAGTAAAGGGCGGAAGTACTTGTTTCGGGCGCGACGGCAGTTTTAATTCATTTCCCAGTTTTGTTTTGTCGTGTGTTAACATTCAAAATAATATATATATATACATACAAAACAAACGGCACTGGAAATTTTGTTCAATCTTTGGCGTTCATAAATTATTTCGATGCCTCTACCAGTTTTCGAAACAATGTTTCCGGCGCGGTACATTATGAATGCTTGTGTCGACCGCCCGACGCATTAATTAAAACTTTAAGTCGGAAATTTCCGCAATGTACTACAACTGTATACAACTATACCTGCTGTACAGCTGACTTAACAATACTTATATTTTTCATTCAAACACGTATTTTCGTTGGTCGTGTTTACATCATTGCAGTATATTAAAACGAATGCACATCTATATATATTTATGTCACATCCACTTAAAGTAATCGTAGTTTTCAAGAAATAGACATCCATTTCAAGGACTTAGATCATATCGTGTATGTCGTTTTTAGGTTCATTTAATGGACTATCTTGTCCATCTCATGAAATAGAAACCCGTACTTCACATTTTACGTATTTCTTTTTTTTTAATTTTTAATTTTTACATTGAGTATACTTTTACTACATGTCAATGATACAATGTAGTTTATACTTTATACTTCTACCTATTCATTACTTTATACCTGTATGGCCGAATAAGTTGTCTCCTATAATGACTGTAATAACTGTAAATATAATAACTGTAATAACTTTGTGATAATTTGAAAACAGAAGGGCTATTAAAGTGGCAAGTAAATTGCTTGATATATTTCTTACATTTGGAGCCCCAAAAATACTTCAAAGTGATAACAGACGTTAATTTGTAAGTTTTGTTGTTCGTTAATTAACGAATATGTGGCCACAATTTCAATAACAAACCATGTCGTCCCCAAAGAACGACATACACGATATGATCTAAGTTCATGAAATGGATATTCATTTCATGAAAACTACAATTACCAGGGACGAACGCAGGGGGGGGGGTTAAATCTCTCCCCCCCCCGAAATAGCAGGTACAAAAAATAAATTATAGATCTTGTTTTATAATTTAAATTGAATTGACAAATTTTAATAATTAATTATTAATCTTTGATATGTAATATGTATAATATGTATAATGTGTTTAGTATAAGTGCCTAAAATAAATAGTTTAAGTGTAATACAGTATAAATAATATGATATTAATGAATCCCAACTTTAAATTTTTTCAAAACCCCCCTCCCCGAAATTTTTTCCTGCGTTCGCCCCTGACGATACACTAAGTGGATGCAACATATAAATATAAATTAATGTTTATATGTTTCTTATGACTTTCTAAACTACTTAATTGATTTGATGAAATTTAGTACATAGATATATTAGACCTTAGAAGAGAACATAGGCTATCTTTTGTTGCTTAAAAAAGGAAAGGAAAGTATCAGTATAGCTAATAAGGCCTGATCAAGCGGTTGTTATCTTGTAGCTATAACAACCGAAAAAAAAATGGAAAGAAACTTCATTATCACATACCTCAATGTACACCTAGAAAATGGTAAACAAGATTATTTACTGAAAATAATTTCCAATTATCTTCCACTCCAAAAACGACACTCACCGCGTAAAATTTTGAACATTTTTACTAACCTTGAGCAAAACCAACTAATGACTATTATCAGTTATTTAATAACAGCAATAAAAGTTATTATTTTAACAGCAATAAAAGTTAAAATAATTATTATAATTATTGTCTTTAAATTGTAATTCTCTTAAATAACCGATACTTATTAGCCCTAATAAAATATTTTATTAAAATAAAAATGAAAAGGCAGTCAGATGCCTTTTTTTCTTCATTTGTTTATTCTTTAATTGTTCTTAAGTGTTTAATTTATTAAAATGCAACAAGAGTTATGTGATTAATTGAAACGACAATAAATGTAATAATACTATATACATAAAGTGATAAGTGGTCTTCTAATAATATTGCGTAAATAAACAAAATATTATAAACGTATATTAATATTGAATAATAGTTATGATGTATAAACGTTGTCATACATCATAATGTATACTTTGCAGAATGATTTATTTAAAATACGTTCTTTTCTGTAATATAACCCATGGTTAACATTAATGAGATATTAGACGAATTGTAAACCCGAGTTTTAAAATGTTTACGGCATCTGTGTATGTACGAAAATGGTTCAAAAGGATATATCCATATATGGACACCCTAGAAGAGGTCGCACAAATAAATTTTATGTAATTCAGACTTTTCAATAATTGAGACTGTATAATGTTTTACTTATAGATGTGATTGATTTGAAAAAGGAAGCCAAAAGTTATTATGGTATTGTTGTATTATCATATTATTTTGACGATAGGATATAAAAATTAAAATTGTCTCGTGACAAATAAAAATCCAATTTTTCAGAATTCGATAATAGCAGTATAATATTACATGCCGAATGGTCGACAATGCAACAATGTTTAAATATCAAATAGTATTCAATATAGAATAAATAATATTGGTGAAAATATTATAGTAATTTTAATACTATAATATTAACACAGTAAATCCATATTAAATGCAAAACGTAGATGATATTAACAGGTAAAGCTTCTTCATTGAATAGCTGGATACGTCTGAATTCAGTACTGATTCGGAACCTATATAGATAAAAACGACCATTGTGATTTTTTTCGTCGACTAATTGTTTTGTTGATTTTGCAGCTCGCACGTGTAACAGTGTAATATAGTTCAAAATAGTGCATGTTCCGTTTAAATTATGTATTTTTGTCGTTGATTTACATTTTATTATGTTATAATACTTATAATAATTCAACTATTATGTGATAATTTCAAATATAGTAATACATGGCATATTACAATAGGTACCAAAGTGCACTTAAGCGTGCCGCGCCAGTGCTTGTAATTCATAGCAAACGACCTTCACAGTGTGTGTGATCGGCTCTATCACTACGTAAGTACCTGCCCTCTATACAATTCACCGTAATTTTGTTTTTTTTTTTTCGTCAAAGTTTATGCTTCCGTTAGGTAGATCTATTAATTATTAAACGCGGCTCAAGTGTGCGACTAAACTTTTTGTCAATCGATCTCGTTGACTTATCGAATTGTCGTACAATAATATGATGTTTGATAAAACTTATGTAAAAAACTTCGACTTAAATTTCAGTACTTGATTATACCGAATATATATATATATATATATTTTATATACTGAATAAGAGTAGCATTTCAGTAGCGAAAATCTTGAAAATTCTAATCGTTTCGCGTTTACATTTCCTATGAGTATTAATAAATTTAAATCTCAACGATTTACAAAAAAAAAAAAAAAAAACAGCCATGACAAGTGTACAGTCCTAAACAACGGATTCATTCGTATGTGCTCTTGAATTGGATTCCACGAAGTGCGTGTGTTCCGTACTCGAATTGTATTTCCGTTTACGTCGACGAACAAACGCATATACAAGGTGTTGCTTTGGCGATTGTAACGAAATGCTGAGAAAATGTATAATACCTCTCGTTTATATGCACACAATTAGTAATCAGCAGCTCTCATCCACGTAACAGTTATTGGATTGGTGAATGTAACGAAAATCAATTGTTCCGCCGTTATCTGTTGGCTGTTGTCAATAATCGACGTAATATATTGCTACGTATTACTGATATGGTAACGTTTGAAAAGTGTCCAGGTCTGCACGTTGGACAAACGCTGTGCCGCAGTGCAGCCGCACATCTCGAGAAACCGATTCGGGCCGCGGTGCACGCTTGACAACCGGTATCGATGTAATAAGGGTTGTTACGTGGTAACAATAATAACGGGCGCGCGCTGCGGATGCACACCGTCAGGGCCGGCCGTTTTCAGGGTACACGAGACCTCTTCAGTTATGATATTTTGTAAACGTAATGTAAACTCGGGGCCTCAAGACGGCACTGCGCACCGTCGTCCCAACAATAACAGTACTAACCGTACAATAATATTGTTGTGGTTTCGATAGTAATCGTAATAATTAATAAAACAAGACATTCGGTTAGCATCGATCGCCCGGGTTCGAACGCGGGCGGTATCGCGAGTCAATACACGTCGCAACAAACAACGGCACGTGAAAAGTGGTTCTCACGCCGCGCGCCCGTACGGCAACGATACGCCATGACGATACATTACAATAACGATGTCCGGACGTCCGCGGTCGGTTGCTGCTGCGCTCCCGGTCACGACGGGTGCGCCGCGTCGCGCAGCATCTGGCGCCGAATTCGGAACGGCCGAGGAACGTGCTCGCCGCCGCCGCAGTCCCGGGGGAACGAAGAGCCGCGCGAACGCGAGCGTGTGCCTACCGCCGCGTACAACTCGTGCCGTTCTCGCTCTCGGGGTCCTCCGCGTTGTTTACACTGTGGGAAAGTGGTTAGTCAAGTGCTCCCAGCAATAAAAATACGTCGCCTCCGCTGCAATACGCGCGCGCGACACGACCTTTGAGCATCATTTCTCTTCCCGCTGCAAACGCCGTGTGTACGCTAACCGCGAACCGGCACGCAATCATCGCCGCCGCAGTTGTTGTTGTTGTTGTTGTTGTTGCTGTTGTTGATGTACTCCGTGCGCGACACTTGACGTCGGGAAACGTGGACGCATGATGCACGCGCTAACGGCTCATTACACTGCCAGGGCCCCGGCGTTAGAGGGAGAAGCCGGTTTGCGTTGTCCTCCCATCTACGGATGATGATCTATTTATGTGGTGGTCAGCAATCATCATTATCGTAATATTAGTGTTGTAGAGTTTGGTCGGAAAACTTGTATTTTTAAAACCCACTCCCCGAATTTAATTTCGATTCTTTCCATGTCCGACATCGCACCGACAACGATAATCGCCGACCACCTCGGTAACAATATCGGTACACTACCGCTGTAAAGGTACTGTGTTACATGTTCCACGGCTTACGGCCGTCGGTAACGACAATAAGACGCTCGGTCAAATAATCGGACGCACGCTTTCAATAACCTCATATCCGGTGCGTTGTCCGGCTATTGTGGAATAGCACGTCGATTCCCAAAATACGATGGTTATTACGATTCGTTTATTTTTTTTATAACTGGACGCGGGTCTTGGTTAAACGGTTCGAATAAAGTTGAAAACCCGTTCGTTGCTCCGCTTGATTTTTTGCAGCGCTGCGACCACCACACAGGGGCCCAATGTCGATGGAAAAATCTTGCGGTCCCGTAGCCCCGACGAAAAAAAAAAAAAAGAGTCCATAAGCTCGTGAGAACTATGGCCTTCACCATTCCACCATTCACCTGCTGCGGATGGCATACGATTGATTCGAAAATAAGACATCGACTTAAAACGTAATCTGTCTGAAATCCAACCGACCGATCGCGAATCGTACCAAAAATGTATGTGCGCGGTTAAAAATAATAATAAAAAACGTGCACCCTTCCAGAGCTATACGGTCAATAGTAATAATTGCTCCGGTTCTAAAAAAGAATTCCGCATCATAATTATCGAGAGCTGTTGATAAATATATACTTATACATGTACAGACAGGCGAATGAATTTTTGCGTCTCGCGATTTTGACGGTGCTAAGCCCTCGTCTGAATGCGCGGGCGCGACCCCACACGTGTAGAGCGAAATATCTTTTGAACACGGCACCGCGCGGTTTCGTGTCGCCCCCAGTAACGGCCGTACCGAGATCACGTATAACCGTCAGCGGCTGGAAATGGGGTGGGAGGAGGGAGGTAGTGAACTGTACCAGCGAGCGGTCCGCGGACGAGACGGCGGCCAATCCCCAGAGGACAGCGGAATTTCCCAAGAACGGTTCGCACGGTGGTCGGTCGATCGGGCGCGCGCGCGCGCACACATAAAACGCGTACCGCCTTCTGTTGCCTTGTCGTTGTCCGCCGTCGTAAAAAAAAAAATCATTGTTATTTATTATCACGAGTATCGTTATCGTTCTGTTGTTGTTGTTATTATCATTATTATTATTGTTATTGCCGTTATTTATTGTTTGCACTTACCGACCGCGGCGTGTACGTGTACACGGCGGTGTGCATGTGTTATGCGTGCGCGAAACCGTTTCGCCGACACAATTCGCGCGGTACAACGCCGTGCGCTTTGCCGGTCGCGTGCGCCGTGCAGGGTGTCCCACGAGGCGATGCGTGTGCGGACGCGAGAGCTTTTGGGTTGACTTTTAAAAACCCGACAGGCCCGAGGATGGGGGAGACGCGAGTTAGGTCCCGAGATGTTTGATCACTTAAAATAAACACGGGTCCGCGGTAATATAGTATCACGTATAAAACGATGATAACAACGTTGTGACTTGCATGAAATACATTTATTCCCTAGCTTTAAACTCCTTATTAACTTATTGCAAAAAAAAAAAAAAAAAAATAAAAAATATTTACGAGAGAAAGAAAAAAAAAATACAATATTTTGAGTCAAACCTATGCCAATCCAGTAACAATATTAATTGATATTTTAATAACTTTTACATCAGACCCATACTTACTTCCCCGAATGATGGACCAGAACAACTCATGCACTCCATAAAATACGTCCGGACCCAATTCTTGATGTTTTTGAAATCTGAGTCGCAACTCGAGTTTGTCCCGAGGATGCGATGGACGTATCTCACGGCCGACTCCAAATACTTACCGTGCCTTTACTGTTGGTCTGCAATCGAGCCAATCCGAGTTGGGCGTAAACATTTCGTACGACCGTTGTACGTTGTTCAATGCGATGCGTTCTAATTAGCCGTATATTAAATTCTATGAAACTGCCAACAAATTACAATCGAAAATTCAATACGCGGTACCGTGAATATGATAATCGTAAAAAAAAAAAATAAGAAATTAGAAACATTTTTCGGCATTAAAATTTCAACAAACGCGTTTTATCTTTAATCGGTCCAAAATTTGAGGGACTCCGATTAGCCTATTTTGTCTCGATCCTAGGATAATATATTTGGGATATGAGCTGAGTAACGAAAAAAATCAAATGGATATTTTGAAAGAAAACATCAAAATGTAGGAGAAAAAATGTACAAAAATAAGTTTGAATGTCAATGTAAGAACGAGATATAAATAGTTTTTTGGTTTATTTTCGAATCGTACAAATGTTTATGATGCTTCATTTTACGTTTAT
This sequence comes from Sipha maydis, assembly GCA_034509805.1. NCBI lineage: Eukaryota > Metazoa > Arthropoda > Insecta > Hemiptera > Aphididae > Sipha > Sipha maydis. Next base: position 237,188 of record JASXSY010001800.1, on the reverse strand, counting down.
TTTTTTGTACAAATACGATTACATTATTTCCCGATGATTTTTAATTGTGCTTGGACATTATAAAACCAAAAACTAATACTGCTTTATTCATTTCCGTTTTGACAGGATAAACTGGATGTTATATATTAGATTTTTATTTTGTGCTACTGCGTCACGTCTAGCCTACTGTATTCGCTCCGACCAGTGAAAACGGGTAATTTACGCAATGCGTAAATATAGGACAGAAAAGCCAGAAATAACGTAGTTTCACAATAATACGGTAATATTACCCCGTTTTAACTCCAAACAGTTTGTTCGCAGTTTGGCACTATCGTATTTTGTCAACAAATTAGTCTTCGGATACACGAATGTTGTAAAACGCTAATAATGATATGGGTTAGATTTAATAAGTCTAACCAGCAGTTCCCAACCCATTGACCACGGGTTATGTGGAACTGAATCGTGGAACATCATGACTAATGTCTATTTTTTTTGTTAAAATAATATTATTACAAATTTTTATTGTATAATAATATTTTTGATTGTAATAATATTAGACTATCCAGAAATTGCATTAAAAAGCTTGGTGGGTTTTACGACAACCTATTTGTGAGAGGAAATACATAAATATAGGAATAAACTGAATGTTTTAAGTGATTTAAAGCTAAAACTGTTCAGTTTTAATCCAGATATTGACTCTCTTATAGATCTCAATGTCAAAAATCTCAATAAATTATTTAACTTGTGATTAATTAGGTTCAATAAAGTTTTATTCTTAATAAACTATTGTTTTTAATTATTTTTACAATAACTAATGTATGTTCGCATTATATAAATAACTATTAGTGTACCTTGATGATTTTTTTACGAAATTGATGATCCGTTCAGCTAAAATGATTGAAAACCTCTGATCAACCCTTGAACTTTGCCTTTGAAAACAACTGCTATGTGTTATAATTTATCAACATGAGTTGATTCAAATTGAATCGCTATATTTGAAATCGACTGATACTTAAAACTTATAATTGTTTAACTAAAAAATTATTTTATTCTTCATATTACCTTAAAACACAATTATCTCTTTTTTAATTACCGCCATAATACCATTTATTTATGTATAAAAATGACATTAAGCGGAACATTTTCATGAAACAGACATAACAATTTCACATCGTGTAATGATGCAATAATGTAATAATCAACTGGCCGACTACTTAATGGGATAAAAATAAAACTATATTTGTCGCCCAAAAACTATTCTTTACGACTTTTCAATTTTTATTTCGTTAAGTGAAATGACCAGTTGATGAAAACAATTTCATTGTGTGAAACTTTAGTGTTTACTCGTGAAAGATTATCCACCTAAATAATATGTTACCCCGAAGTGTAAAAACTGATTTATTTTAAATGAAATTGATAACTTTTTATGAAATCAATTATTTCACAAAATGGATGCAGTATGTTTATTTATAAATATACTTTCGGTTAACTTATTTAAAAAATATGGATTATCCGTGTGTTCCAACCTATAGGTACGTACCTACGAGTAGTAGCAATTTAAAAAACTTTAATAATTAATTAATTAATAGTCTTTTTCTTCAATTTTACTCCAATATAGATAAACAAGAGTTAAGCAACTATGCGTCAAATAATTTACCAAACCATTTCAAAGCTCATAATATATTTCAACCCGATAAAGTATTCATTCGTTCTCTCGATTTGTTAGTTACATTTGGACATTTTATACTGTATTTTTTACACAATAAAATCCAAAAGGTAAGTGCTTAGTGCACTATATTGAAGGGCATATACAAGGCCCAAGAACTTGCACCGTGTCAATAAACAGTTTTTATACTCAGTAACATCCAACCCTCCAGGAATGTTGTAATAGTTGCACATGGACAGAAAACCATTTACTTTCCGACTGCAGACCAACCCATTCATTCACATTTCTTCGTTGTTCCTTTGTTTACCTCACTTAAAATTCTCACAGAATTTTTCTCGATACAATAACTTAATATCCTGAAGTAAAACTAAACTCCTAATACCGATTGCGGGTTAGGTTTTTTTATATTTTAAATATTAGCAACATTCTACCTAAATTGGTACACGTAAATTATTAATATTTAACATTTCAAGTTTTATGCATACTTTATAATTGTTAAAGAAACATTTCGAAAAAGATCCGAATCTATATAGGGGCGTTAATATTATAGGAAGTTAATTACATAAGTACCGGTTTATATTATCAATTTAATAATAATTTAAAAGGACAATTTTTGTTTGATAATATTAAAATTAAATTCAATACGCATGCTCCAAAATAAAACACTACTGCAATCTGTTTTATTGCTATAATAGTACTTACAGGCGATTGGCGAAAATTCGATTACCGGATATTTGGGTTTGCAGAAAATGTCTAATAACATTGAGCATTAACGCGCATTAGGGACAATGATCCGTGGTAAAACTACGACAACATCAATAACACAGTTGGACGACCACTTAACCATTACACTAGTAGTAATTACCGAGTATATCGTAAAATACATCTCAGCATAGTATACACAACAACATGTAGTTTTTAGAAATAAATATAGGTATATACCTGAACTAATTAGTATTGCGAATGAGTCGTGATCAAATTTAACTTGACTTTATAACATCACGATTGTTCACGACAATACACGACGGTGAACGTACATACATTTTTTTGAAAAATATCGACCTAACCATACATTTTTTACTGAAAACTCAAATTACAGTAAATAATATTTATTTTGTTAGAATATCGCATTGTTCAACGGGTTATGCATGCCACAAAATACAATAATATTATTTTTGAGATAGTTTTTGTATTTATTTTTTTAGTTTCTTTTACGCGAAATCAATGAGTGATTTCTCAACATTTTCATCCGAGTTCGGCCAATACAGAATTCAAATCTTCTTGTAATACTAAAGACATTTCTTTTTGCTTATTCACGTCATCGGTAAGTCGTTCTACGTTGGCTTTGAGCAAGTAATTTCCTTTTTTCAATGACGTTAACCGCCCTTCGTAGTATTTGAACCGACGGCACAAGTTGTCTTTTTTCTGTTCGGGAGTGGCTGATGCAGGAGCCTCACCTTCACTTTGCGGATCGTCATCGCTCTCTTCACTCTCCGATGATTCACTTTCCTGAAAACACAAACACAAAGTTTTTTATTTTTTCTCTTCCTATATATTTCAACAAGAGTCAATTTACCTCCTCCGATTCTTCTTCTTCTTGTTCTTCTTCATCCTCCTCGTCGTCTTCAGTGTCTCTCATTAGTTTTGCCATTTTGTCCACTTCTTTCTGCAGCATTTTGTATTTTTTCTTTTCGGCCTTGAGCTCCGTTTGTTTCTTGGTCAATGCTTGTTTAAGTATTTTTCGTTCTTTAACCGCAGACATTTGTTTGTCTCTTACGGCTTTTAATTTGACTTCTAAAAGTTTCAATTCTCTAGCTGACCTGCGAGCTTCGTCTACTTCCTGCGACGCATCACTAGAACTATCGTCAGAGCTCTCATCTTCCTCCTCTTCCTCTTCTACCTCTTCTTCCTCGGATAAATGTTCGACGGATGGCATAACGGACAACTTTTTCATAGACATCGTTCGAGGAATTGGCTGTTGAGACACCACTTTGTTCGACAAAGCAGCTTTTAGTTCTAATTCTAGTTTCTGATTTCTAAGCCAAGCACATTCCAATTTTCGTCTAGTGCTATCTAGTTCTTCGGCAGTCACGTGATATTTTTGTTCCATGTCTTTAGCAATACGATCAGCTTCTAATGCTTCTTCTTTTAGTTTGTTGATAAGCTAAAAATCAATACATTACATTATTTAAATTGAATAATATTAATCAACCATCTACTTATATAACTGTCATTATTAGTATTAAGTATTTCATACTTGTCTATTCTCTTTGATGATCGTATAATACATACCAAAATTAGCCTACGAATCATTGAACTCAAAAATGGTATTTTGTTTTGTTTGCTTTGGCAAATATTTTAAAATTAAACAAATTCTTATCAATTTTCAAATCCTAATAAAAATTCTATAATATCATAACGAAATATTATTAATATAATTTTACTGATTTTACTATTTATATAGTTATCGTTCTTTAAAGTTGTTAGATAATGCAATTAATTGTTAAGTACAGTATTTAATAACAATATTTATACATCACGATCACATTGAAATACATTTATCTGATTACTATTGGTCAACATCTTTGCTTAAATTAATGTTTTTATGATATACATTTAAAAGCATTTAAATTAATATGTATGCATAATTCAACATCTGAAGTCCGAAAAATCCTAATGCCCGATTAGGACCAGCGCAATGCATGGAAAACCAGAATCCAAGAACTCGTACTTCAAAAAGCATTGCAAAGTGAAGAATAAGTAGAAAATATTGAAAGTGTATTTTCGAATAAGTGTATATTTTACTTATTAGTAAATTATAATACTTTAGAATTTGAATATGAAAATACTGAATCCTGGCTGTTATTTAAACGGTATCTATTTTTTCTTAAAAAGTAATTATATATTTCACCAAAAAAAAAAAAAAATTACATAAAATAAAATGAAGGGAGGAATTAAAATATATCCATCTCTTTCCACAACAAACAAGTCCTTTGTCAAAAAGTCTCGAAAACTTTGTCTAAGGTTTCGTAAAATCTAGTACCGGTCATATACTTAATAATTGAACAGTAATACATACCTGTTGGTCAGAATCTGATCTCGTCTGTGATCCTGAAGTGCTCGACTTATCTTTAAGTTCTTCTTGTAGATTAGAAACTCTAGCCAAAAGCCTTTTATTCTCCCGTTCTAACGCTTCTTTACTCCGTAGTTCTAATGCTAACATCTGTTTGGCTGATTGCAAATCATCTCTTACCTACAAATCAGTCGATAGCAAAACAAACTAACTCGATAACTGTTAATAACTAAACAAACTTTATCAATATCATCTAGTTCGTCGGGTTCTGCTGCAGCGGCTACGACATCAGCCATCGACACGGACTTTTGTACTTTTTCTACAATAGATTCTTGTCTTCTAAATTTCCTCAGACCTGTATGTGAATTTAAAATGCATCAATAATTATAAGTTTATGAAATGGACAAAAATGTCCAATCTATTGTTTTTTATCAAATAAATTAAATAGTGACATTTAATCAAAACAATTTTGTTTTGAAATCTCAAATACAATTAAGTAATTTAAATCAGATAACTCTCAAAGCTTTTTAACTGTATGAGTGTAACTAAATATTTTTCTAGAATTTTCATAAAACTAGTGATAATTAATAAATTATTTATTTTTGGCTATATTTATTGTTAATAATTATAATTAACAAATCAAATGTTTAATGAAAAAATTTTAATAAAATTATGACTATGAATAATAATTGATGTATTCAGATTTCAGATCACTAATTACTGTTTTTATATCATATAATTTTGAAGATAAATTTTATAAATATATTTAGAGCAATTTTTTTTTATTAATTTAATAAATTATATAGGTAATATAATTCACATAAAACTAATTTTTTTCATAGTATTTGTTTATACTTTTCGTATGATTAGATCAAATTGCATTTTTATAATACTAAAATGACTATATGAGTTTTAATTATATTTATATGTAAAACTAAGAATATCTTTATCAGCCTCATGATTCATTCATTAAGAGTGCTGTGGTAAATTTTTACTTAAAATGTTAAACACAACGTTTTAATATACCAATTTACCTTCTATATAAGGTTTGCTCTTATCGTTCGTTTTTACTTTACGGAGCTTAACACCTTGCTGAATGTCTTTCAGTAGTTGATGGTGATCTGTTTCTTCTGCTTTCGTTTCGGATTCATACAAGAACTGTTTAAAACAATTTTTGTGATATTATTTCCTAAGCATAGATCATATTGGACATTATATTTTACAACTCAATGATATTAATTTGGAAAACTTGTTAAATACACTTAAAAAAAAAACAATAAATGCTTACTTGTCCTTTAGACTTGGTACTCGTTATGATTGGAGCACTACGATCATTACACTCGACATGTTTAAGCTTTTTACCACTTTCAACTTCTTTCATCATATCTGACCAGTCTGGACGCCTTCTTGGTCGACTTCGTAAAGATTCCAACTTTTTCATTTTTTCTGGCGTTAGTGGTTTCGCAGCTAAATTAATTAAATTTAACACTTATTAGTTCTAATACATGTTGTTAAATTTAACAAGCCACGCTCAGAAACCAAAATGACAATAGCAATTGATATAAACGGCTTATTCATTCTTATCGAACTTACTAACTAGTCTAATTAAACTTTTTGATTGGAACATTTCCAACACTATATTTGCATTCATTAAAGTCATCAACATTACGCTATACACTCGTATCTATATATTGACATTTTTTGACCTTCAGCTTACAATAATAAGCATCTACAATATTGCACTTTTCCATTTTGGACTGTTGAAAAATTATATAGTTTTGTTACATTATGTATAATATTAGTGAAAGTTTATTATTTTTCGTAATTATGTATAGACTAAATAGGTTAATATCATCTCAACGAATACAAACAAATTACATTTTCTATACATAGTTCGTTAAGTTATCGGTTGTTATAAAATAATTAACTTGCCTATTCAATAAATAAAAACACTATTAATGGGTTGACTATTACATAATATAAATAATTTTATTTAATTATAAAGAAATGTAACGACATCGTATTTAAACAAACGAATTTATTTGAAAATAATATTATAAAAAATACATTTCCTTTCATAATTCAAATTGTTCTAACTTGTTTGGATTATGGCCAATTAAGAGACGTTTGTAGGGAGCCTTTCTGTGTTCGACCTAGATCTTACTTTATTATAATATCATCCACAGAATTAGAATTTTATTAATTATTTTTATTGTAAGTTTTAGGGATTTACACTAATAATGACTTGTAAACAAAAATAAAAATACCAATAATTTTTAGATAATTACAATAAAGTATATAAATAAATATATTTATAAATATACATCGTTACAATAAGGCCAAAAATCTAGTTTAAAACTACATATTATATGATACTATAGTCCACATTTCAAAAAGATTGATTTAAGCTATAGCAATTTTCCAATTATAATTTCAAATTTAGTAGCTTTTAATTTAACAAAAATATTTTAATTTTTCAAACTTAATTTAAAAAAAAATGATACTTGAATGTATATAATGAACATAAATAAATAGTTGTGGGTGGTACTATTTATTAATAGGTACTATTAATAAAATGATATATTTATCGCCCTCATTTTCATTCATTAATTTGTTTTTATTTTATGCAATAATTATAATAGTCACAATATTAAATTAGTTATAAACTAATAACAATGACTTTCATTAAATCTAATATCTTCACAAATGGACTTTTATAAATATGGATTTTATTTACTTTAAGAATTTTATTTGTAATCAATGAATAATTTAATTAAAATATTTAAAATGTAACTTTTATGCCTTTTTTTATTTAAAACAAAATTTAATAAACTAATAAATCAAATACCTTCAATCACTATTTATTAAACAAAACAATTTTACTGGTTATTATTATTGTTACTTTTTTTTTAATATCTATGTAATTTATTATTATTAATATTCTGGATGACAATAATTCTTAAATCCAAAATATACAAGGCCTTATATTGTACTGAATATAATGCTTTAGGAAAATAACCAACCATTTGAAACTTTCATAATTTTTAAAAATTTTTCCCATTCAAATGTAAACACGGAGTTTCTTATAAAGCTATGATTATAATGATAGGGTCGAATTTATAAATGTTCTAGAAAAACCAAGGCTGCTACAAAATGCCAAAATATCTATGACGTCCGCAGATTTTTTAACACACTATTTTTTTCGTGTCAAATTGATATAAAAACCGAAAAATAACTATTTCATATTTTTATATTATCATTTCGTGTCTTTTTTTTTTTACTCTTTCATCGCTTATAACGTAATAAATGAAGTATTAATCTTATACCTTAACGTGAAATAATTGATAAATAAATCAAAGTAATGGATTTATACTAAAAAAAAAAAATAACATACTATCTAAAGATTACATTCAACTATACTAATAAAATATTGTCTTGAACCAAACCTTTTTGTTTCATACTACTGGAATTATCAATTAGATATTTAAATAATGTGTTTTGTACGAATGATCAATGAAGTATATTTTTTACGTTTTACTTTTTTTTGAAACATTTCGAATATCATTGCTTTTCATGTACTAAGAATTCTAAAGGTTTTACAGAAAAAGTATCGAAAAGTCCGAGGCCTTAGTCTATATAAATCTTATCAAAATCCAATTGTTCGCATGATGAGTCTATATAATAACGATTGTTTTTACACGATTTCATTGCTACGAAACACGTGGCACATAATTTAGGTAATACAAACAGTGGCGGATACTATCCATTTAATATGTGTTTATCGAATTTAATAAAATATTTTTAAATATCTATCCTCTCGGAGCATCAAAGCACTCAGGACACCAAAAATCATTCCGGTCCTACTCCAGACTCTAAAGTTATAAAAACATTCAAACCTAAAAACTGTGCCAGGTTTGTACCTGCAGAACCACTGATAAAGTACGTGTACCAGTCCGATACATTCGGATAACCTCCACTGGTAAAAGCAATTGCGAACGATAAACGGATAAACCCGTAAATCTACGCGTACTATTGTTCTGCTGTTACGCACACGGTATACGGGAAATCGGGTACAGTCACGTTGCGTTCCTTACTTAAGGGTGGGCCGTTGTTGGAACTAGCCGAACCGGAAGGCGGCGGTGGCGGCGGCGGCGGTGGCGCCGGTGGCTCTAAAGGCACGTTTCGCTGTTGCGGTGGCGGAGGTGGCGGCGGTGGCGCTGACGGTAATGTCGGGCGCTGAGGCGGAGGATCAGGAGACGAAGGACCGTTGGCAGTATCCTGCGCCTCCTTTGTCGAAGGCGAGGATTTCGACAACGACATGGTAGTAGAGGTGACGGTGGTTTTTTTCGTTTTTTCCGGGACCGGTGCCACAACGGGTTGCTTGTTGTTAATTTGCAACGGGCCTTGAGAATCAATCTAAACAAATGAAAACAAACACGCGTGGTTATTCTTCCCCTGGTCGGACGGGTCGCGCGGTACACGTAATATAATATGCATAAATTATGTACACATGTAAATTACATCGTATCACCACGCTAATAAATTATCTACTTGACCCCGCGGCGGCAATAGTGCTGCGGTATCTCTGCGGTCATAAATTATAATACGTAACGACGGCGATTACCTACTTCTGTACCGCGGCGGCCGCAGTTATATCAATTATAGTACCAATTGCAATAATGGTATAGTAAAAATATCGTTCAATTTAAACCAAATTTCTCGAACACAATCGTAAATTCGAATAGCAAACTACATCATACGCATACGCGCTCCTGAAAAGGCTCAGTGCTGTACCATTTTATAGCAAAACTATATAGAAGTCTAACCTACCCCATATACGCATATGAATTTTCATTTGATATATTTTAAAAATATTTTTTCCGAACGGTAAATAATTTGATGTCGTAAACATTTGATTATTGCATTGTGTATATAAAGTTGATTCGTTTAGTACAATGAAAACTATTGAATTAGATTCCATCAATTGTCCGTCCCATTTATTAAGTTTATTTAACATATCTTAATTAACGCCGCAAATTATCGATTTTTTTTTTCAATTTTTCTCAAGTCTCATTAATGATTCAAAAAAGCTAACGAAAACCGACAAATGCATTTAAAAAATGATTACTTTACATAAATGTCCTCATTTACGTGAAATTTTTTAATTTATGATGTCTTTTATTAATTACCCGTAAAAAGAAGTCTTTACCGAAACCTTTATATTTATAAATACATATTGGAGTTATTTGTGTTTAAATTCAAATTGTATATTGATATCTAGTTTCCAAATTGCGCTTTAAATAGAAATTTTATTATAATCCAATTATTTCAGTTCAAAGTTTCAAATCGTTTAATATAATTAAATAATAATTTCTTACCTTAGGTACGATTTTTATTTCAGTAACTTTTCTTCCATCGGTAGGTCCGACTTTTCTCAATTTAAAATGTTTGACTTCGTCAGTCTATTAAAATGAAATGAAAATAAAATTCGCAACACGTAGTATTTATTTACACGCACTGTTAAGTGCATTTATAAATGCATTAATGCATTGCAAAATTATATATAAATAATACCGCATCCGGTTGGTCGAGAGCAGTGGAAGCAGTAGCAGTCTTATCTTTAGTTCTCCATGGCACAGTAGCTTTCGGAACAGGATTGGGTCCATCTTTCACCCATGGAGGTCGATATGTCGATCTTTGAGTGTTGCCTGACATTAAAATACGCTAAGCTAGCAACAAACACGATAATAATAATAATAATAATACTTAATGAGAAGAGAATAAATAATATTGAATTGGTATATTACATTTTACTAGACTGGAAGGAAATTCGTTAAAAACGAAGAAAAACAGAATGACTGGCAGTAGTGAACTGGATGGCTTAAAAATAGAATTTATTATTATGGTGTGGGAAGATATTTCACACAGTTTGGCGACATTCCATATCAAACACTTAGTATGTATTTATATAAATATATAAAGATAAAAGTTGTATATACACACGTTTCAATGAAACTGAAGAAAAAAACCAATTATACATCATAACCCAAAATGATTATATTTTTAAATTATACAACATAATTCACAAAAAAATTTAATAATTTAATTATTTAATTTCACAATAATAATAATTTAAACAGGATTACTATTTGAATATATTTGAAACACAGCTTTGCTAATAGTTGGTCCAACGGATTTGATTGGTATACCGTAAGATATATTGGCCAGTAAAAGTGGATCGCCAGATCTTTTAAATGCATTTATAAGTAATTTTGGACTAGGATAATGCTTCACGATTGCAAATGCTTTATGAACAGACAATCCTCGAATCTTAAGTAATTGTCGTATCAACATATCTCGTACCGTCAAATTCTGTAAAACCAATTAACTTTGTTAAAAATACTAAATACTCTTTTTTTTAATTAATAAAATATGTACCTTATTTTTTGCAGAACTTGATGAAAATGTTTTGAAGGATATTAATTTTATGGAATCTGAAGAATCGCCATAACCTGAGTCAACTTTATCAATATGAGTTGTAAGTATTTTGTTCTATAAAAAATAAAGAACATGTATCAATTACTAAACAGATTATGATCAATGTCAAATAGTATAATTAGTTAATTATATTTACTTTATACATATCATTTAGAATATTAGAAAAATTTGCAATATATCTCATGGACTCTAAATGATTTTCTGTACGAACTACAGTAAAACCATCAATGACCTCAGTATTTGCTAATGCTTGCTGCAAATGAGATATCGGTAATCCATGATATTTTTTTTCATTTTCAACTAAGTATATTTTGTTTTCAAGTCCGCATTGTTTTAATCTAAACTATATAAATTACAATTTATTTTTTATTACATAAAATTTATTGAATAAAATATACTTGCTTTTTGTTCATGAAAACGACCATCTTGAATACTACCGGAAAGATCATCTAATCGTTTTCGTTCTAATATATATGGTAACATAAGTTCTCTTCCATTTTTATCACGACAAATCCAAGCAAAATCTCCAACACTCAAACGTCTCATCTCGAAAGCTACATTTAAAGACGACAATTCTGAAGTAACTTTGTTCATGTTGGTTTTCCTATTGTGAAAAACAAACAACAAAACAATATAGAACATACTTTCCAAAACTTAATATAAGTATTTATTATACATAATTATAAATATAACATACATTTATAACTATTAATCGTATATTACAACTAATAATTATAGCATATAATAGTAATATACTATCAAATATAACACATACCGTAAACTACTTGATTCACCAGTATCAATGAGCAACATCAAAGTAAACTCATTTGGCCACATAACAATATTTTCACATTCATCAGCAATAGAATTATTCATCTATTTAAAAATTATTAAATTAAAACTAAATACAAATATAAGTAGTTTAAAATTTTAAGAAAAAGAATGAAAAATTTAATAAAAACAAAAAATGAAAATATTTTTAGAATTTTATTAAACTTCAATAATATTATAAATAATTTTAAACATAAATTGTGATTTTTTTTAGTTCAAAATTTATTTATTTTTCAAAATATATAGTTTACTTGACAAAGAGTTTAATTCCAATAGATCAATAGTATTGTAGAAATACTATTAACACCATGTATAACATACATAAGCTATAATTTATAAATTTAAACTATTCCAATTTAGAAAATTGTATACTTTTCAAAAGTTATAGATAAGATGAATTAGAGTAGATATTTTACTATACAATTTTGCAGAAACAAATTTTTTTATTTTTACTTACAGGTAAATCTTTGTCATCCAAATAAATTACTGAATTTGGTTTTTGAGTACTTGTTGAAGGTTGTAAATCATTAAAAGTTTTCATATTTTCAGATGTATCAACAATAATACCTTCATCTATAATCAATAATTGTAATTAATTCAGGAAATTTAACAAATATCAAAGAGTATTTCTTTAATTACCAATATTTAAAGATAATTTATTATGATCTTCAAGTTTTTTATCTAATTTAGAACATAATTTTGGACCAAAAAATTTTAGTATTAAACATTCTTTTCCACTCTTTAATGGCAATGGAAATTTTTGCAATGAAGTTAATGCCTGTAACAATATATTAAATATATAATAAAGATATTTTATGATTAACAAAGTTTTATTATGTTTTTTTTTTCTACATTTAAGTACAGTTTTTTTAAATCACAAATTGTCTTTACCCTTAGAAAGTAATTTATGCAAGTAATCAAAATCATAGCCGTCCCAAGAGGTGCACTAGGATGTACAAAGTATTATGAATTTAAGTGGCATCATAGAAGTTAATGATTATAAGAAAAACTAGGTGTTTCATTTTAGATAAGCATTAATTATTATTTTATTATTTATAAATATCTAAGATTTATTATTATTATTATTAAATAATAAACACATTTAAGGAATGTGGTAAATTAAATGCTAAAAACGTGAAGTAAATTTTAGAATATCTAGAAGAGTGGAAGGGTCACATTTTGTTGCCTTTGGGCGTTAGTGGCAGTTAGGACGGCACTGATCAAAATACAAATATAATCATAACAATAAAAACAATAATACATGAACATAGGTAAGTATGGGAAATAATTAAAAAACAAATTTTTAACTTACCCGCCGATAACCATGACGAACTTCCAAATTCTTTTCAGTAGCTTCTTTTAACCATTCGGAAATCCATTGTTCAAATAATGGATTGGCTTTTTTGCGAACCTTACTTGAAGCTGTTTTCTCAGACATTTTAAAAATTTAAAAAAAAAAACATGGAAACTATATTATAAATTATTATAACTTATAACCATAATTATACTATAATGAAAAAATAAAAATTTTAAAAATTATCAAGAGCAAATATTTGGAGAAAAAGCAATGAAAAATTCGCAATTTGGGGGGGAAAGTATTTAATATGACATGAACTTTAATTTTTCAGTTTGAAAAATTCAAAAGTTCTTATCAAATATAGATAAAGGTGATAGCAGGATATTGTTGAATGGATCAGAGTGCGATGGTGGTACCAACCGTTAACGTACAAAGCCCTCGTAATGTAATTAATATCAAGTACTGACACTGAAATTACTTTTTTCTTGTGGCTAGCAAATTCTACACGAACTTGTTCTAATAATGACCTAATTTACTCGATTTCCAAGAAAATGTTTATCTTTTTGGAGAAAAAACCACTTCAACGTCAACTAGCCATCCGTTAGTAGTGTTGATAGAAATGTAGAAATGTTTTTTAAAATGTTTATAATCTATAAAAATCAACTAGAAAAAAAAAAACCCTACAATTTATCGACGTCATAATTAAACGGAAATTCTGGATTCCACAAAAAGTTTATCAAAAAGGTCATATTTTTTAGTTGACTGTTTATCTTTAACCGCCACTTTAACTTTTCGGACGAACATTTTATGCTCACAGCAATACCTTGCAGTGCGAATAATATAAATCAGAATGATGCGACATGTACCCACAGGAATCTCGCAAAATTATGTTAAGTCACACACCTCTCACGCATTAAACGGTTCATGTCGGTAAGCAAATAATCTTGCTCAATGTCACAGAATCCAATGCCCTACGACGTGATGCGGAAGCAACATTTATATTATATTTACATCATATGTATGATTCATATCGTTGCAGATTCTTGCTGATGATGATCAATGGGTACTACATATATTGCACGTAATACTGCAGCATAAACCGTATCACATAATCTATAACAATGTACGCAGTTTGGTTTACACGCAATATTGGTTATAAATTATTATTTATTTGTTATCCACACGGAAGTCAATTACATGTAATAAATGCTTACATATATAAATCGCAAGCGTGTTCAGATATGTGCAATAAGTTACGACTAAGAAGGTTTTTTTAAGAAAAAGAGCTGTAGAGAACTATTTAATTAAACTATACTTATTTTTTTTTTTCTTATTTCTGATGACTTGTAATTTTTTTTTACAAATATTCACGATAAATCATATTCATATAGCGAATACCTGTGTGTAGTTCAAAAGTAAACACTTTTAAATTCACCATTAACAAACAATACTTTAAACTGGAAACAGTTGACATCTCACCAGTAAAATCTAAGTAGAGAAGAACACCGCGTTAAAGGTGAACACGAATGCGATATCTGCACTACATGAGTTGTGCATGGCTCGGTAGTGGAAGAAACCATTCGTACAAATTGTGGATTAAATCAGCTTAACAGTTCTCAAGTAGATTGCTCTTTAAAAGGATTCACGGTTAAAGGTACGAACAGTTTTCTGTGTGTTTTCACTCTTGTGTTACGTGTAATCTTAAATTGCAATGTAAAAAGTATGTGATTATACAGGTGAAGGATGATCGAAAAAGGAGGCTAAACATCGAGTAGACCACAACGCGTACATGATCCTTAATAATTATGATTAGCTTCGTTAAATTAAAATTGGATGTAAGAACATAATTTTTCTGATGAAATAGCAAACTTTTAAGTTATTATTATTTTCTTTTATGTCTACTAGAACTAAGAATGCAGTTTAAACAAAACATTTAAAATGCGACGAAATGTACAAAGACCCTTTACGAATTTGACAATGTGTTATTGTTTTCAATATTATACAAGCGACTTTTATTGGAATCCGTCTTGTATTAGCTGTTTTTTATTATTTCAATAAAAGACGAAATTATTATTCTTTTAATAATTAGTATCTTTGCTCCGACATCTCTAAACGAGGTACAAATTATTAGGATTGTGACTACTTCCTCTTTGTCGACTTTTTGATTTTCATACCAGTTCTTTATCAAAATATTTTGACTTGTACCTCGAAAACATACGGTTGTTTTTTTATTTGTAAAATTTATAACGATATTTTCACCATATTTTTCAAGTTATTTTTCTCGAATGTTTTTTATATGAGACAAATAATTAAAATAATCATTACTACAATATAAATATATCCTTTTAAATTCCTTGCTGTTTTCTAAAATATATTAATGTATTAAAAGTATATTTTTTCCATGCCCACAAGAGGACATGCGCACAATCTGTGTTCAAAACATGGTGTGCTCAAATCTATTCCACAGACATAATTTGGTCATTGCGAATGTCAATCTAATTGGAAATTGAAAAAGTTTAAATTCAATCAGCACGTCTGTGAGAATGATTAGGATTCGTGGCAGCAATACATTTTCGCCTCGGAACTTGTCATTCAAAATGGTAACCTCAGCAAGGTTTTTCATTCATTTTTACTAACTAACTAAGTGCCATTGCACAAGTGTGGAGGGCATAGGCGGAACTAGACATTTTAATTAGACTGGGCCACTCATGAGGGTCATTTTGAACCTATCATACTCAAAAGAAATAAGGGTGGAGGGTGTTAGGGAACATTAATGTTTTTTATTACAATACAAATGTATAACATAGGTAATTATTGATGTTATAAATCTAAAATTGTATCACTTATAATATAAACTTAAATGTTACATGTGAAATACAGATACTAAAAATATTTAAATTTTTATCTTAAAGTTAAGACTTATAAAGTTAAACGACGTTAATATGGGACCATTCTTTTAAATTCTTCAATCACATCATTAATGTCGATATTTTTTGCCATGGTTTGTTCGATACATGGAAGCATTAAATTTTTCAATCGTCCTTGAGTCATTGTCGTCCGTAGCTTAGTTTTAATATGTGTTAGCTTCGAAAAAGATCTTTCACGCGAAGCACTTGTGACTGGTATGACAGAGAAACCTTTTAATACTTTTCTATGCTGAAAAAAAATGGTCTCAATACCTTTTTCTCGTAACCATTTTAACCAAAATGCACAGTCTTTATTAGTAAGAATATTATCTTTGTTTCGTGCCTTCAAAAGATGTATTTCACTTACAAATTCGTCCTTTGATAAATCAAATTTATTTGTCAATAAATTAATGTCATCTTTGCTCAATTCAAATTTCAACATTTTCCCCACTCCAGTAATGATTGAAGTGGTTTCTTGATTGAAACGTTCGTCAATTCCTTGTACTAACGAATCAATCAATGGATACATTGTAGTAACTCGGATTTCCTCTTTCTTGGTCTCAAATACAAACTGATTTTTCCAATTTTCATCTCTTCGTGCAGGCAGTTTTCAAGGTCTGACTGATGGTATGTTTATGCCATGTTCTTCACAAATTTGCTGACTTTGATCATAAATATCATCATAAAACAAACTATCGGAACGCATATTTTCTATTGTCAAACGAAGATACTTAATCTCCTCCAAAGCTGTCAAAATACTTAATCCGGGATCTTGAAGTACTCTACTCACTTTTACAATCAACTGTAGAATAGGATGCATCAGTTCGAGACAAATAATAAAATTAAAATTTAAGCATTGGGAAATAATACCCTTTCCTTTAGCTTTTATTTCTGGTTGCTTAGTTGAATAATTTATTTCATTAACTGCCTGAATTATAACCGAGAAGTTGTCTCGAATTGCTGTAACAGCTTCTGCCCTACAAGCCCATCTAGTTGTCGAAAGGGATTTTAATGTCTTTAATTTTACACCAACACTTTTTTGAATTTTTTCAAAAATCGCGTGTCTAGATGGACTGCCTTCAATAAAATTGTATATTATTTGAACAGTTCCAAAAAAATCAAAAATCATACTATTCTCTTTACGCGAAATGCAAGAATCTACAAGTACAAGGTTTAAGCAATGAGCAAAACAGTGTACGTCTAATATTTTAGAGTTTTTTTCTTTACATAGGGACTGAACTCCAGAAATATGACCTGCCATTGCGGCTGCACCGTCGAAACAAAGGGAAGAAACAGAGAGCCAATTGAGTTGTAACTTATGGACTATTATATTTAAAACATTAAAAATGGATGGTGCATCAGTAGTTTCTAGACGCTCCAGAGAGATGAATAATTCGATAGGTTTATTTTCTACATCATCAAAATATCTTACTACGATTGCCATTTGCTCAATGTGACCACAGTCACTGGTCTCATCAGCCATAACTGCAATCTGTTGACCATTTAACCTCTTGCATATTTCTTGAAATATCACATTATGAACTGAGGCTATTAATTCATTTTGAATCTTACCGCTCAAATATTGTGCGTTCTTAAGCCCATGTTCTAAATGATTTTTTATAATAGGATCGTATCGTTTGAGTAGATCTACGATTTCTAAAAATAGTCCTTTATTCACACTATCTTCATGCTCAAGATGTCCTCTGAATGAACTTCCGCTTTTGGTTAATAGAATTATAACATCAATTAAACGTTTGATGATTTCCCGGTTTTCTAAACGTATTTTTTCACGAGTTGCTAATGTGATTTCTTTTTGTTTATCCAACTTAACATCAATGGGAATTCCTTTTTTCAAATGTTCCCACGACATCGCACTATCAATATGACATTGTGACTTTTCGTGTAGTCTAAAAGCTTCAGTGGCACCTTTCCAATTAGTAAAACCTTTCTTTATAAACGATTTATCGATATGACCTTTTTTAATTATATTATTCGAAGAGTATGCTCGACAACAAAAACAAAATGCTGCGTTTATACTTTCACTGTATTCTAACCATTTAAAAGTTTCGTACCATGATTTTTGAAAAGAACGAAATCGATCCCCGAATTTTACTCTTGGATAAAGAGATAAATGGACTTGGCACGGCCCTTTAAGTAATTTTGAGTTTCTTTCTAAACGATCAGATGGTAATGGTAAAGCTGGGTCATTAAGATCGATGAAAACTGTTTGCAACTTCAAATTTTCGGATTTCAAATGATCAGAGGGCAATGCAATTGCTGTGGTATTTTGAATATCAACAATTTTTAAATTGGAATTTACTGATTCCTTATTTGGACTTTTTCGGATAATATATCTAAAAATCAACCAATATATAGATTTTAGAATATATGCCTGTCCAAAACAATTCTGTATACTATTAAACAATTTATTAAAAATTTTTTATATTGTAAGATGTGCAAGATTAGAATCAATATTAATTTATAAAATTTTATAACAAGTGCGCGGATTTTTATATAATAAAAAAGTCAAAATATGTAAATATTATGTTCTTATTTTTAGCAAAATATGTATTCAAAAACATAAAATATTTTAAAAAAATAGGTGGGCAAATGGGTGTCGCTCTGCTTTGCAATAGGTTACAAGTGGGTCACTGTAATATATGGTATTAAATTTGAATTCAATGATATATCATTGTATAAGAAAAACGATTCTGAGCGAAGACGGTCAGTCAGTCTATATTATATATATTATATATATAAATATTATATTATAGACTCTATAATATCTATATACCAACAAATAATATTTTTAGATTTTTTGTTTACAGTAGGAGTTATTTATGAGAATCTTTGTTTTACATTTTCAATCCTTAATTATAAATACTGAACATTTTATAATTTTTTAATTACAATGATTCATTTTTAAAAAGTTTTTGTGGAAGTTATTTACTATTTATTGTTACCGTTTATTTTGGAATGTTCGACGGAGCACTTATCGGACCTCTGAGATTATTGATTCGATAACGATCGGATGTTTCCGCCGAATGTTCTAGAATCGACGATTATTATAAATATAAAGAGCACTAATATATGTGTGTTAGTGTGCGAGTCGAGTCAGTCGGTACTTTTTGTCAAAAGTGCGTCCCCTGCGGGTTTTTTTTTTTTTTTTCTGTAAGATTGGAAAGTACTTGAATAAAATAAAGTTATATGTAATTTTATATAATTATTCGTTTAAATTAATTATGTAAAAATCATCATACACCACTCGCAATTTTATCTTGCCAACATTATATAGTATTTACTATTTAGGTACTTGGCTACATGGGCCCTATATTCTATAATATTTTCTTGCACACCCACTAATATACATATACACCAAGTTGTGGCACTACGAATTTCCATATATTATATCGAAGTACATTTGGTTTGAAAACTAATAACTAGATAATAAATACCTACCTAGATCTTACATGTAGTAATGCTTTAGTATACAATTAATTAAATTTAACACTTAAAAATAAATATAAAATTAATAATTTACTTGTCCATTTTGCTAACCAAGCATCTGTATCCTCAGTCCGTTCACCAGTAGGTATGGTCGTCAAATAAACAAAAAATATTAAACTAATAACTATATAATGTCTATATTTGGATTATTCGATAAACGATTGACGATTAGGAAATTTAAACACAATAATAGAAAAAAAGATAAAACCCGTACTGAACGTATGAACAATGAAAATAATATGGCGAGACTCTCAAAATGACATTTTCTAAAAATAAATATCAATAATTTAAAAACCTTTGATAATGACTTGATTTCGATGGCCAGTTGTAATACTACTAAATATATTTTTAATATTTGAACTACTCTATTTATTACGTACAGTTAATTTCTCAATTTTCTTTTGCATTAATACCTAATTTTTTTATTACAATTAAAATAATATATACTTAGCAAATGTTTACATTAACACGGAACCAATTAGCCTGGGCCATGGCCCAGTTGGCCCAGGCCGTAGTTCCGCCTATGGTGGAGGGTTCAAATTCCCAAGTAAAATAATCGGAAATCCAGCTTTCAGTTGTAGATAGTGTGGTGGTATGCCAAACAAATCTAATGAGTTTAAAAACTTTATTGTGTAATTTACAGCTACATTAGCATCGCAAATTATGTAATATGTATAATATACATATATAATTGATGTAAATCAACGATTATGCAGAAATTGATTGACAATGTTATGCATCTAGTATTTTCATTTACGAGTATAGCGACTTTTGCTTTCATTGCCGATATCTCACAATTGTTTTGAAAATGTGTCATTCTATTAAAAAGCATTTTAACGCACATAACGCACATGTTCACTTAATTAGCTATATGATATATGTTTTAGCCAATTCCACCTGGTGCATCAAAAAAAAAAAAATTTAACCTTGTCTTACAGAAATTATCAGCATAACGCGGTCGTAGATGGTTATTTTTTCATCAATCAGTAATGGGACATTGCGAGTAACAATCGTTGCCATTTATGCAGTATTGTACTGCATTTCACGATTCATTTTAGTGTTCAATTTGGCGAAAGAAAATCAAAATGACTGATTGGTAAATTGGCGATGACAATGCAAAGATTCTTTATAGCAATCAATGTTTCATTGTATATAGTTGAATGTTATTGTTAGATTGTACCACCGTGTACGAATTCTATGCAAAATATCATCACTCATTGAATCTTTATGCTTATCCCATAACGTGTCTGTTCTGGTCGGAAAATATGAAGTAAGCTCTATAGCGAATAGTAGACGACTTTGCGTGTATCTTGAAAGGACAATGGGCTGATGACAATAACCAATAACAGTCACAGATAGAAACACTCAGTCTGCCTTGGATAGTCAACATACAATCAGTATGTACTCGGCCCAAAGTTTTAGATTTGAATAAAACTGGGCACGCATCAACTGGTATTCCTTGCTTTCGAGGCATCCATTTTTTCACTTGAGCCATGTAAAATAACATGTTACTTCGGAATAGAGAGATGTTCATATATAGACGACATAAGAATCAATACGATTACACAAATTGAAACCATTATCAGTATTTCTTCGATGATATATTGGATAACCGTCAACATATGTGATCGTATCGTTAGTGAAATATTTCGGAAAATGCTTTATGCATTTACCACCTGTCATGCAAGACCATGAACGATACAGATTACCAGATTACTGTATAGGTTATGAATCACGTTTTTTTATAAGAATGTCGAATAGTAGTTGATCAGTAGACGGATCTGAAATTTCTGCAGAAATAATATTTTCGATTTCCTCAGGACGTATTTTGTCGATGAACCAAATTAAAATGTGTACATGAGGTAATCTTCGCTTTTATAAAATATGGTAACCATTCAACTGAGTACATCCAGAAACGTGTGGGATCATCGAATACATATAATTTTGTTATGAAACTTATTAATGATTTTAGACTTAAATATTTGTTTGAACACACGTGGTCTAATGTCATGACCAGGGCTCATAAGTTATAGCTCTAAAAAAGGTTGTTATTAGCGCAATAATATGCTATAAAAAATATTCATATAAGCGCTTAAATATGCACTAAAAATACTAAAATATGTAAAAAAAACATTTATATAAAAAATTATGTTTTATTAAAAAAAAAAATAATAATATTAAAAATACTAAAATGTGCAAAAAAAATTATTTGTATGAAAACATTTTTAAGGTTTCATTAATTATTTAAAAAAAAAAAATATGAATTAATATAACTGAATTATTGTTTATTGTATCATGAACGACTTGTGGTATTCATTTATTCTGCTATTGTTCTGTTAAAAAAAAATTATTTTAATATTTAATATAAATTAATAAAAAAACATATATTTACCTTGAAAGTTACATTGAATAATGAGATGTTTGTACAAGTTTTCAAAGTGAAATGATCTTCGATTGTTACTGAGTAGAGTCTTGTACATTGAAAAAGATCGTTCGATGTCTACTGACGTAGTTGGTGCAAACTTAAAGTATACGAGATCATCTGTTGAGAAGTCTTCGGGAAGTCCAGGTTCAAATTCTGTGTTCATATTAATACCAGATAATACATTTGAAATATTTTTTAAAATTTTAAGACCGACATTTTTGAGGGTGACGTTATTGAGTTTATTAAAAACAGCTTTTCCAATTGGTCCTTGGAGAGTTTCAAATACTTTTTCAACATTTTTAAACACATTTATAGCTTCGGCTAATGGTAGTCCTTGCTCTTGTAACTTGGTAATGGCAACTGTTAAAATTGTAAAATTAGACTTCATGTAGGCCAAATCTCTTTCAATACCAGCTTTGGAAATATATTTTTTGGCCTCTTTAATACTAACAGCATCATCGGCGTCTAGTTTTTCAAGAATTGTACGTATGATTTCAATGTTTTCACAATAGTAATTCGAGGCGATGATCCACGTACTCCAACGTGTTATAATAGGCTCCGGTGGCAAATTTAAATGAGGAGCTTCATCTTTGAACAATTGAACACGGTTTGGTGCCTTACGGAATATTTTTTAACACTAGAAATAAGTTTGTCGACATTACTAAACTTGGCCCTTACTTCCTCTGCTACTCGATGGAGTCCATGAGCCGTACACGTGATATGAATCATTTTGGAATAAAATGCTTTCAATGTATTACCAGCTTTTATCATATAGGGAGCGGCGTCGGACGTAAACAATAAAACGTTCTCATGTTGAATACCAATGATTCCGATAGATTTGTCAAATACTCTGCAAATAGTCGAATAATTTGTCTTGTCTAATTGTTCTGAATGTACTAAATATTGTTTGCCTGGGTAATCCGCTTCAAGTATACCAAAAATTACATTAGCAACAAATCTACCTTCAATATCGGTAGTTTCGTCGATACTGACCCAAACTTTTTTACCAGACAGTTCAAGTTTGATTTTACTTATTGTATCGTCAAAAATGTCATCTATGTATCCAAGTCTCAAGTTTGTTTCTGTAGGAACATTATTTCCGGTATAAACTTCCAAAAATTTACGAAAGCTTTGATTTGAAACTTTATTCAGTGGTATATTTGCTGATAACAACGCAAAACACAAGTCTTTACTAAATGAGGACTTTTTGGTAGAGTTGGTAACCAGTTGTTGTTTTTTTTGTTCACCTTGGATTTCTGCACGTTTAACGGCCTTAATGTGTTTTTCAGTTTTTAAATGTTGTGTGATATTAATTTTTTTTTCATGATTAATTTTAACATTACAAAACTTACATAGTAATACACTTGCGTCGGTTGCAAAAATATTTTCACCAAATTCGCGAACAATATTCCTAAGACGACTAGAAACAGATTGTTTTTCTTTAGGCATTGTAAAATATGGTGAAAGGAATTGTGAATTCACGAAACGAACTAGCACGCACACAATACGACAAATCGGAAACGACTGCAAAATTTTACTCAGTAATAATCTGTAAATAATCTGATATTAATGATATCGGAATATCTAGATAAAGATATTGGAATACCTAGAAAATATAAAAATAAAATACTAGTGCGTACGCTACAATTAGAAACATAATGGTTTCCTTATCGATTGGATTACGAAGTACATAAGTTAGGTATATTATAATTTATAATTATTTATAATATTACAAGAAAAAAATTAATTAACATGAATTAATTACTAATATAAATAATTAATACGAATTAAGTTATTTTTTATTAATTATTATTAAGAAAAAAATGTTTTAAAGGCTACGAAACTGAAAAAAAAAAATAAAAAATATTATGCAAAGATAATCGGAAAATAGTCGGAAAAATAGAAAAAAAGCAAAATAGCACTTAAATGTCGAAATATGCAAAAATATGCAAAATAAAATTTCGTATTTAGCTTCTTGGTTATCTGAAACAAATTTATAGCTCACACATATATCCCTAGGACCTCTCAAAAAAAATATGCAAATGCTAGAAGTTATGAGCCCTGGTCATGACAATGTATAGCATTTCGACTTGACAATAGCAAAAATATAGTCTCCTCCCATTTGGATTACAAGTAAACGTGATAAATAAATCGTAAATAAAATCCGTATTCGCGCACGAAAGTCATACCATTCTGTATGTACATGACGTGGACTGCCTATAGGTTATACGTG
Organism: Sipha maydis; assembly: GCA_034509805.1. Lineage (NCBI taxonomy): Eukaryota > Metazoa > Arthropoda > Insecta > Hemiptera > Aphididae > Sipha > Sipha maydis. Next base: position 212,773 of record JASXSY010001800.1, on the reverse strand, counting down.
CGTATACGTATACGTATACGTATACGTATACGTATACGTGCGATTATGGTAAAACGATTGAGTTACCAACTTCATGTCGGCATTGTTTATAATAGCGTTTCGCTAGTGAATGTCTTCTACACAGATTCTTTTGATTATTTCGTAAATATCGCAGTCGTTCGCTCTCTATTTTCGCATTCACGTCGACCATAAATTGTTGGCAAATATCACGCAGAATGACGTTATATTGACCACGTTGAATCATAAAATGATACATATAAAAATGCATCGAGTTAACTTTCTTGTTATTTTCAGTTCCTGTAACAGTATATTCATAAATATTGTAATATGGTAAATTATGGTATTATGAGTAACTTTGATAATAATTAATGAAATACCTATTAAGGGATTTGTTCTACGTGTATTCAGTACGAACAGTCTTGTCTTTGCTTCAATTGTCGATGTTCATTGAGTTAAGCTCGTGCCTATTGTGATTGAGATTCACGCAATTGCACCATACCCACACGAACATTCGTATTATCAGATTAGATTTTTTCATCTGATCTTTGTTCTTTTTTATTTCACATGTATGTAGCTATATTTGTTCGAAGGCTTAAATTGGTCCCTTTGCGTCTAGCTGGCATTGTTTTAAACTGAACAAGGGTCTAACTCGAGTTAGACCCTTATCCAGTTCTTGGAATCCCAACACTCCATCAATAGTTTATACTTCCCGGCTCTTTTAGTTTCTTTATTATGTATACATAACCTACTCAGTTAATTATACAATACTAATAATTAACTATTATACGAATAAAAATACGAAAATATTACCTAATTAGGTTACAACAAAACTTTTGGTGGTGGAGACTAAAATGACTAATAATTTTTAAAACATTGAACCATATATTTAAATGAAACTCGTCACTGCACCTTATCAATTATTAAATGCAATAATTGCTGTACAATATTTAACGACTATATTGGTTCAATAACTCATTATATATGATCATAAGTTATGACTCTTCAAATAAATATTATCCAACATAATATTCAGTCGTTCAAACAATGACGTTTTCCTTTGAACAAAACCCGAGAACCCAATTGAATTATTATGATAGGTTGGTATATTAAAATAATATAGTTAACGCTTACGCTTGTACTAGTCAACAGCATTTGCAAATTTGCATTTTGCTCGTTCAAAGTACAAGAATATTTAGTTTTCCCCAAAATTAGTTACGTAGTATTCGAATAATATTGACATTTTATGATCACCGCATACAATTTTATGTTCGATTTCGATTGTAATACCTACTTTATATGGCTAATGGCCAACGTCGGACTTACTGCAGTAACTTTCGTGAGAATAAACATACTACTACTAAACTAAGAAAACAAAAATAGAAATGTTAAATTCCTGTCTAAAATTCCAAATATCGCAATAAATTTTTTTTAAAGATTAATTTAATTTAATAATTAGTACCTAATGACTATAAATAAATTGAATGATTTTGATTAATCGTAAAATTATAATTTTTAATTTATACTTTTAATACATTTTGATTAAAGATTCAAATGTTTGCTGATTGTTAACGAAAACGTCATTTCGTCATTTCTGAATTCATACGAAAAAGGTAGGTATGTTTCCGTTTAAAATATAATTCTCTCTTATGCTTCTGAAATATTTCAACTACTTTAGATATTTTTACTTTAATGTAATTTAATTATTTTTTATTTTTTAGTGATACTACGCAATTTTTATATTCTGTTAATAAGTATTATAAACTCCAAAGAGTTATTAAAATATAGTAACATAATAAAATAAATAAGAACAAATAGTAATTAAAAACATGATATTTTTAATTTTTGGTTCATGTCAGTAGGCGGCTTCTTAATCAAATTCTCACATTCTGTACTTCTCTTAACATATAAGCTTATTGTACATTAATTGTATAGATTGTATATTTCTAATATAAAATAAAAAAAAAAACTTTTGGTTCATAGCCAGCCTAATCTGCTTAATTAACTTCATCAATTTAAAGTTGTTGGAAGTTTTAGTTAGTAGCAAAATTTAATACTTAGAAACTAAATTTAAACATTGGCTTTTTTGACGTATAATGATTTTAAAAACGTGATTTATGTAATTGCTTGATTATACCTAATAACAAATACATATTTTAATAATTATAGCGCCTTTAATTCATATAATTCAATGAATGAACCAGTGATTTTTAACCTTTTTCGATTCTTGACACCCTCCCCCCAATTTCAGTTAATTTAAATATTTATATATTTATAATTTAAAAATATAAAACTTCTACAAATAAAAAAAAGTAAAAGATAAATATTTTTTTAATACGTATAGTTAAATCAATAAAGAAGAATTTAAAAATAAATAATTAATATAAAAATGTATATTATCATTTTATTCACGTTTTAATGAAAAACTTGTTTACATTTTTAGATTCTGAACGGAGTGATGGAATCTATTGGTTTTACAATGATGTGTGTTTTTTTTTTATTTTTTTTTTATTTTTTTTTTATTTTTTTTATTTTTGTGTCTGACGACACCTTTTTTGGCAGTAAAAATGATTCGATTTGCTTATGTAGCAACTTTTCTGAAAGGAAAGTGAATCTAGTTAGTACTTTAAGGGGTCAAAAGTAAAATATTTTTTAAATGCGACGCAAAAAACCCTAAAAAAATGAGGGAAAAACGGGAGTTTTTACGCAAAACCAGTTTTCGACATACTCAAATTTTTATTTTGCTATAACTCAAAAACTAATCTATGTAAATACTTGAAAATTTTCACCAAGCGTTCTCTATACACCGTTAAATTTTCAAAGAATTTTGACTTTTATTGAGCTATTTATAGACAATTAAAATTTTCAATTTTTTAATTTTTTTTTTTTAAAATAACGATAAAATTTTTTTGGCCGGACAGAGGAAAAAATTTTATGACTGTTTGAAATTTAAATATTTACGAAATTGCATAAAACAGCGATATATTCTCAAACGATTTTTAATATTTATTATAATTCAAAAAGTATAAGTCGCAGATTTTTGAAATTTCTACCAGCTGTTAAGATTGGTATTTCCTTTATGTCATATTTTTTCAAAATATTATATTGATTTTTAAGCCACTTATAGGCATTTAAAATATTCGATTTTTTTAAATTTTTTTTTATAATCGGTGATAAAAAAAATTTGGCTCGTACAAAATACTTGAAAATTTAATAGAAGATTCCACAGAAGTAGTTTTTAAAGTCATTCAAAAATTATTAAAATCCATAGGCACAATTTTTTTTTATAAGCGTTTGAACAGCGAATATTGACATAAAATTACATGTATAATATTCTAGACTGACAAAGATATCGGTTTTTTTAAAATGCTCTAACTCAGAAACGAAAAACCACACCAAATCTTTATATTGACGTTTTCTATACATGGTTAAGTTTTCAAAGTATTTTGACATATTTTGACTTATTTATAGACAATTTAAATTTTCGATTTTTGTAAAATTTTTGTTTTTAAGCATCTATAAAATTTAATTGGCAGACCGAAAACTCTTGAAAATTTAATACAAGGTTTATAATAAGTTAAAATTATTGTAACTAAAAAATATCGGTGATCGGTTAACTCAAATTTTTTTTATAAGCCCTTAAAGCTCAAATTTGTATAAAATGTGTAAAAATCACGATAATTTGCAAGTTATTTTGTAGATAAAAATTCATAGAATTTTTTCTGTTCATACTTAAGGTTCAACATTTTAACACTAGGTTATCTATAAGCTACTCTTCAAAAATCTTTAAAAAAATTTCTTCCGGACTTAGAGGAAAAAATTTTATGACTGTTTGAAATTTAAATATTTACGAAATTGCATAAAATAACGATTTATTCTCGAACGATTTTTAATATTTGTTATAATTCAAAAAGTATAAATCGCAGATTTTTGAAATTTCTACCAGCTGTTAAGATTGGTATTTCTTTTATGTAATATTTTTTTCAAAATATTATATTGATTTTTAAGCCACTTATAGGTATTTAAAATAATCGATTTTTTACATTTTATTTTTATAATCGGTGATAAAAAAAATTTGGCTCTACAAAATACTTGAAAATTTAATAGAAGATTCCACAGAAGTAGTTCTTAATATCATTCAAAAATTATTAAAATCCATAGCCACAATTTTTTTTTATAAGCGTTTGAACAGCGAATATTGACATAAAATTACATGTAAAATATAATATAATGTATAATATTCTAGACTGACAAATGATATCGGTTTTTTTAAAATGCCCTAACTCAAAAACGAAAAACCGCAACAACTTGAAATTATCATTAAATCTTAATATTGACGTTTTCTATACATGGTTAAAATTTCAAAGTATTTTGACATATTTTGACTTATTTATAGACAATTTAAATTTTCGGTTTTTCTAAATTTTTGTTTAAAAATAAAATATACTTATACAATATTTATAAATAACATTGTATTATATTCTAGACAAACATATCATCTCCGTTCAGAATCGTTTTTCGTATACAATGATACCTATCATTGAATTCAAATTTAACAAATCCATTATAATGACCTATCCTATGAAGAGTCACACTTCACCCCCAAGTGTACAGCAGAGCGAGGCCCATCCGGTTCTTTTTTAATTTGATGGTGGTGATCGTTCGTTCAACGTTTCATCAAGTTGCAATGCGTTTATGACCACTTTTATAATATTTATTTTAGTTCGTTCACAACGCTGATGATCGTGTGTAGTACTGTACGTATTTCTGTTATAGAAACTTTTGTTTACATTTTTTAAAATTATACTTTCCATACAAAATTGTTTAAGGTTTTATAACCTGATATTAAATTCAATCCAAATAGCATAAGTCAGTGGTTTTTATTCAACTGAAATTGGTGATCACAATCGTTAATAATTTGTCGTCAAATAAGATTACGCTACACATTATTTTATTCAATATGTTATTGTACATTCCTAATAACTATATTGCTTTTTAAAATAAATTTTGATATGAATAACAATTTTTTCATTAAATTTGGAAACTTCCAAACTACCTTCCACGATCCCCCGATTGAAACCACTGATAAAAACTATAGGTCAGTGGCGTGGCACAAATATTATTTGGATTTAAATTTGCACTTTCAAAATTTGGTCGGTGGGTACTGTCATACTAAGTTTAATAATAAGTATTCAATATTGTAACTTGTTAGATTACATTATCGAAGCGTAATAATTTAATTACATATGAATTACGAATATTTGTACAAATATGGAGATATTTTGTGTGTATTAAAATGTTATTTTTCAGTGAGTTATATTAATTATATAATGTATAAATAAATAAACAAATTGTTTATATATATAGAAATCAATGAAGAAATAAAAATTTAGACTGGAGTATTAATATATTTGTAAAGTACGACCGGTTTCGAATTAAAAATTCATCAACAGGTACATATTACCGGTACAATTTTGTTCCGTTGTTAAAACTGAGTTCAATTTGAGTAGTATGTTGAATGGCATGCTATAAATTAATATATTATAATAATACATCTAATTGTCAATCTGTATTCCATAGTCCTTCAACTAGTTTCGTTTGGTTTTAACTTTCAAAGAATTTAATGTTAAATTTTAACCTGCCCAAAAAATGTCTCTAACCCCTTCCATTTAAAAATCCTCACTCCGTCACTGATATGAACTATAGATATAAAAACATACAATAAGTAACTAAATAGTATAATAATTGATGTAACGGCACAATATCAGATAATCTCTTTACAAATATATAAGGTTTTCATACTTTCTATTCACTTTGTGTTTTCAGAATTATACAAAGTTGTCATTTTCACGTATTTGAAATTCTTTTCTCGTTATAGATATCGTTTTATACGTACCAATTTCAGTTTTGAGCGTACTTAAATGCATATAAGCCTGGAACTAGTTAACGCACGTTTCTACTATTTCTCACATTCTATATAGGCGTATCTATCATACTTGTATTTCCATCGATATACTCATACAATGTTTCCGTTGAACTCGTTATAAATGTAATACCATTGATATAAATACTATTATTAATAATCAATGGTGATAGGTAATCACAAATAACATAAATAAATCGTCTATACATAAAAAAACAATTTGTTAAAAGTTCACCTGCAATGGACTCGTAATAACTACCCTTACTTATAAGCTATTTATTATTTATCATCGGACTCAGCATTCACTGGGCGAAAGAATTGTTTTCACAGAATAAAATTGTGTCATCAAACGTTGATATATTTTTTAATTGTGTGCCAAAATCACAAAAAATACTTTTTGTATTTTTATTCTAGAATACTAAGTATGTTTTTTCGATCTAGCGTTCTATTCTATATTCAAATTACCAAATTTTCTAAAAATTATACCTATAATCAGAATATGTGACATATATAAGTAAACATCTTGTATTTATTAAAGTATCTACCTATACCAAGGCCGTATTGAAGATTTTGTCACTCCTCTTCCCTAAAGTGCAAAACTAAAAAAAAATATCTTTAACATTCATTAAAAGTCGCTTGCTACGCTCGCTATTCATTTTCTCCACTACTGTATACTAATACACAATATTTATAATTAATATAAAATTCAAAATAATAACTCAGTTTTAATTACTTAAATAAAAAAAATTGTCTCTTATAAGATTGATTGGTGATATCCTTATGTTGATTTTCAATCCCATCTCCATATAAATCGTAATGTAACCAATATCTACCATATATCTCAATAAAATAAAATACATTTCTCTTAAATAAATATAAACTTCATACAACTTTTAAATTTCAATAAATTTAGTGTTCAATTTTTAAAGTTATTTTATTAAAAAATAGAATATTGTTTTATTTTATTTTACTTATAACTTATTTTTCCTTCATAAACCTTATAATTTGAATTGATTGCCATTGCTCATAATTTATACATTATTATTCTCATAATAAATCATTATGATAATACTTATTTGAATTAAATATTTTTAAATCATATAAACAAAGGTTTTTTGGAAATAATCAATTGTATTTTAAATGCATAGATTTATTTTTATGTGCTTTAATTATACGCTACTAAATAATATAATTATTTTTACAATATTACATTCATTTTTCATATAATTTTATTAATTTATCATTCAAAAATAATTTTTCAATGAGAATGCGAAAAAATCGATTTGTTTTTATTTAGAATCACCGTAAAAATGCTGCTAACCCTTTAAATATTTCAGGAGAACTATCGCATCCTCGAATCACCCCTTAAATACGGTCCTAACCTATGTATTGTATTATATCTAAATACATCTGAAAAGTATTCTTAACAAGTCTCCAACATAGATAAGCGTTTATATATAACTTACATCTAAAGAAAATATAAATAACTTGATTTTGATGATTATTAATAATTGTTTTACATTATTTTTAATTCATTTTTAATATGTTAAACTATAGATATTGTATTAACTAAGGCCCGGATTTATATGCAAATGCATATTCTTCTATAATTCACCTATAATAATTTTTATTATAAATGTCAACGTTTCGTAATGTGTAGATTCTATGGTTAGTTTTTTTTTTCATATTTTTGCATATTTGAATGAAAATGCATATTTATTGCATATTTCTTTTCAGTTGCATAAATGTTGCATGTTCTACAATTCGTAGATTTTACATCTGTAAAAATATCTACTGTCGATCGTAAATAATCCATTATAATATACGCCGTTATTACAACACACTTACAGCGTTTAATAGATACAATAACTAAATTAGAGAAATCTAATGTTACTTTAAGAAATAGTCTATTGCTCATAAAAAATATTACAATTAAATTCGAAGAAGGAGGGCCAGGGATAGATTTCGCTAAATCAAAGTTTAAAAATGTTTTGATAAAATATCATGGATATTCAACATTGAAAAAAATCAATAGTATAATCAACGGTGAGGTAACGGAATGTGATGACGACGAGGAACTGTCAATTAAAGATCTATCTAGTTTAAAATATGCACCAATTGTATCTTGTGACGTGGAAAGAAGTTTTCCAAGTACAAAGTTATGCTTAGAGATGATCGTAGATGCTTTCAATTTGAAAACTTAAAATCGATATTTATTACTTCATGCTAGTATTCGTCTCAAAATAATTATTTAATATAAATAGTATACCAAATACTTTTAAACGCAATTTTATGAAAATAATGTTATTCTGAATTTTATAATAATAATTTTATACATATAATACTTTACCTAATTAATTTATAATATTTTTATACTTACACAATGTAAATATTTACATTGTGTGTTCATGTATGTGTTCTTCTCAAAAATTTTAGCAAATTTTTATACATAATATATTTAGATTGTGTACATTTTTTACTCAAAACCTTTTAGTTTGTTAATTAGTAAAAAAAATATTTTGCATATTTTTTGCATATTTATAATATGAAACTGCATATTTTATAGATTTTTGTTGCGTATAAATCCGGTCCCTAGTAATAACCTATTGTTAGAAATTATTAGAAATAATTCAAAGTACCTATGTACATATTCACAACTTTATATTTTATATTGCGCTAGTAGTTGAAGATAAAATAAGTAAATTTGTAAAATATTCAAATACACATGCAGTGGAAAATCTCAACAGCAATTTACTAAAATTTTAATGAATTTTAATTAAATTAATGCATGGTATGAAATGTAAATCGTAATTTGCAGTCTAGACATTTTAGAATAACGTATGAAAAAATACGAATGTATGTATTTAAAAAAATCAAACGACTATAATGTTTCAAATAAAAGTTTCATTAATTATCATTTTTATTCTAATGTATTTATATTGCCTATAATTATTGATTAGAGAATAAAGACTATGAACTAGAATGAATAAATGCTAAGTAGGTAGAAATAAGTAGGTAATAAGTCATATGTTGTGTCATAATTATACCTTATTTATCTGTTTTTTTTTACCTTTCAATACGGAAAAAATATATTTATGTTTATTAACATAACAAGTTTTTCATTGATAAAATTATTGTTAACTTACATAAATTATATTTTTACCTTGGAAAGACCAACTACTTGCTTTCAAATTATGAAGTAGAGTAAAATTAATAATATCTAGGAGTATAACCCTATAATGACATATTACAAGAACGGAAGGATTAGAGGGATTCAGTGATGATGTTGACAATTCTTGATACAATATAGGACAGAAAAGAAGAAAAACCTTGGCATTTGGTTGTTCAATTTGTTTGTGATCGATGGTTAGTTTGTTGTAAACGCTTGAATAATAAAATTATGTAATTATGTACAGTTTAACGCAATATGGACTATGGTTTTTAATCATCGCAAACAATAATTATTGCTGGGCGCCGTGATGAGTTGTTTTATTGGCATAACATTTTTTTTTTTATTATAATAGATTACTTATTATGTTTCTTTGTAATATAATTGGACCAAGAAAAAAATTAATTTCCATGTATTATGACATTATGTAAGCAGTTTAATTACGATTAAAATCAAATACATAGTTATTTTAAGAAAACTTATACACAGAAGTGTGTAGAAGTAGAATTATTTTTTTCCTTTGGTCGATGCACGTCGTCAGTATGATCTAATTTAGAATAAATTGCCCTCGAACATAGTGTACTTTTTTGTAATGAAGTTCAATATAACCTTACCAACGTGAAACTTTACGGATCATGTTTTCTATACATTTCCTACTTAATAAAAAACCTAATTTCATCACTAATATTTCACATAATGATTATAATCTGAATGCTTATAAATCATGCAATATCTATTCCAATTTTAAAAGAATATATATACTTTATACTTTGCATACCGTACTTCCTTGATATTAAGTACGTATTGAATCTAGACTCTTCCGTAAACCGCAGGTCACTTATGTACTTTTATAAATAGCTATATGGGTGTTATTGTATTCATGAAGTCCGTTTATTTTATATTCTAAAATATATTTTAAGGTACCTAACTATACAATGTTCGATTAGTTTATTGGAAGTATTCGTTACCGCCATAGTTGTGCAAATAGTTTAATAGTTCAATGTTCTATGCGAACTGGATTTATGATTTATAGAAAGTTTTTAATGAAAAAAATCAATTGCACGCCTGTAACTTTAAGCCCTTTTTCTTTGATGTTTCGATTTGAATAAATAATAAATATATCGTTAAGATTTTCTTAATGATTATAAAATGTTGAGTCTTCCGATTTAGTTTTGCCCTTGCTTAAACGTTACGCGATCATCAATGACATTATTAATTGTTGCACGTAATACTTTTAACGTTGATGACAGAAGCACACGGCGGTCAAAGTCAAATGAACTGCGTGGTATGCAGATCTCGCGATTCGCGAGATCGTGGGACGTATTTTGACTCAAGTTCCCGGGGGGGGGGGGGGGGGAGGATTATACAACAACATTCGTCGAACGATTTCCGTATCAAATCTTTTTTAACCCTTGAGCTTGTGTGTCTTGCCAAGTACTGGTAAATTTATTACACGACAGTGTCGTTAACGGACAATAATATTATTATCTAGTCGTACGACCTTACCGACGTGTACATTAACACATTATGTGCTAACAGTTAACCGGAGAAGAGTGTGTATTTTGCCCGCGGGATTGTGGACCATTGTACAATCCGCGAGCGCAATGATTGTTCAGCAATGTGATGTATAAATAGCAACGGTGACTCGTAACGTGTTTAACGTTATGACTAACGTTCGAACGGTACATTCGACGGATTGCGTTTATAGTGACGTTCCGGCGGATGGCCACGACGTCGCCGCCGCCACCGCCACCGCCGAACGCGTTCCGCGTTTTGGTACACCTGTATGATAATAGCGTCACGATTGTTGATAACGAAACGTCCAACTCCGCTGGTATTTGTTACTATTTTTTATTTTCATTTATCGCTGCTGTTAGTCCGTACTACAATTATCTGTCGCCGTTCGCTGGTTCCAACAATACGGTCTGACAAGTCCGTCAGTTGTTGCGAGCTCGTTCATTCACTTGGCGCGCGCGTATGATGTTCGTTCCGTGAGGTGTTGTGTTCCTTTACATTTTTTTTTTTTCGTCTTCGTATGCAAATCATCCAATCATGTTGGGCTGGCTTAGAAAAGACGATGGAAAAAAGATCGATACCTGCGAGTCAGTGCTGGATAGCATGCGGGAAAGGTACAAGTCCAAACTTTTGCCATTGGAGCTGGCGTATCAGTTCCACGATTTCTACTCGCCCAAACTGGACGATCCAGATTTTGTCGCCAAACCGATGATTTTGTTGGTCGGCCAGTATTCTACGGGTAAAACAACTTTCATCAAACATCTTCTAGAATCAGATTTCCCGGGAATCCGCATTGGCCCTGAACCCACTACCGATCGTTTCATTGCTGTTATGTATGATGAAAAGGAATCAATTATTCCAGGCAACGCTTTGGTGGTAGACCCTAAAAAACAATTTAGACCACTATCTAAGTACGGCAATGCGTTCCTAAACAGATTTCAATGTTCTTTAGTTAACTTGCCTGTACTTAAATATATTTCAATAGTTGATACTCCTGGTATTTTGTCAGGAGAAAAGCAAAGAGTGGATAGGGGCTACGATTTTACTGGTGTATTAGAATGGTTTGCTGAGCACGTTGACAGAATTATTTTACTTTTCGATGCTCACAAGCTGGACATATCTGATGAATTCCGTAGATCAATAGAAGCGCTACGAGGGCATGATGATAAAATACGAATTGTTTTGAATAAAGCTGATATGGTTGACCATCAACAACTAATGCGTGTGTATGGAGCACTAATGTGGTCTTTAGGAAAAGTTCTACAAACTCCTGAAGTAGCTCGAGTTTATATTGGATCCTTTTGGGACAAGCCATTGAGATATGATGTCAATAAAAAGTAATAATGTCTTTTATTTAAATAACTTGGTATTTATAAATTATATTTCTATATAAGCTTTAGGATATACCTTTTAAACTATTTTATTACATAAAAATGTTTAGTATTTATATTAGTATTTATTTTAGAGACCATAATACTATTTAAATTATATTTTTAATATTTAAAATTAATTGAAAAAATAATGAACTATTTAATAATAATTTTGGTACTCATACTTATGAGCAGGGCTCATTAAAAACATCATAATAAGCACTCAAATAAGCATTTAAAAAACAAAAATAAAAGCATCTAAAATAGCAAAAATTTCTAAATTTTCTTTGTACATAAACATGATAAAGTACTAGACATATTTTAAAAATGTGTTGAATATAAAATTAAAGATTAAAAAAAAAATATTAAAACAAAAAAATGTAGTTCATATTATAATTTTTTAAATAAAAAAGAAAAAAAAGAAAAAATTTATTATTAAAAAAGTTTAACTTTGACTTTCAAGACATTTTCCTATATTGTTTATGGATTTTCCGAGGCATTCTGTGAAAAATAAAATGTAAAAGATATTTATAATAGTTAAAAAATTTCTGGGGGAGGTCAGTGGCCTATGTCATCGTTTATAATTAATCAGAGATATGCAAAAAAAGAAATATAATCAGAAAAATAGGAAATTAGCATTTTTTTTTAAAAAAAATCGTCAAAAAAACAAAAAAAAAAGCACTTTCAAATTTCATAATTGAACGTATTATAATATGACTTACACATCCATAATTCTGCTACATTGTCAAATAATCATAATAAGCAATGTTATAAGTTCTGAGCCCTGCTTAGGAGTGATAGTATATGAAACTTAGATTTTCAAAAAATGAAGTTTTGAGATATGTTATAAATTTGATTTGTTTCTTTTACCTATTTTAAAAAAAATACATTTTTAATAGAGGATAATATATTTGCATGAGTTATTTAGTATTTGTAATTGTCAGTTAAATTTTATTTTATAGAAGTATTTAATTTTCATTAAATAACCAACTATATATACCTAAATAACTGAATATTTTTGAATCTTTAATAAAAATATTGATATATATATTATATTTATTATATAATTAATATTGAATAATTATGCATTTAAGTTGCCTTGTTTACTTTTTGGTACTTAATTGAAACAATCACCGAGTTACTTTTTTAAATGTAATTGGAATTGATTATATTGTTTACCCAATAAATACAATTTTTTAATTAAATTCTTCAATTAGATCATTTATATTCTTCTTTAGTGTTAAATTTGACTGATAGTAATTAGACCAATAAAACTAGATTGAGAATTAAGTTTAATGCAGTTGACTAACCAATTAATTTTACATCATGACAATTGACTTTAAATTGTTCTAGTTTCTTATGATTGAAAATCTGTAATATATATATATTTTAGATGGATTTTCTTTTTGTTTAAGCAGATAGTAAACAAGGTCAGTAGGCCAATACTTTCAAGACCAAACTCTACTCTTCCACCAGTCACTATAACAAATGTTTTTATTGTGTACAAACAGTAATATATGTACATAAGATTTCATTAGTTTTATTTTCAACAATAACTTAAAAATTTCTATATTTTAATTAATACATTATTCCTGATACATTTTTTCTATTTATGATACTTTTTTTTAAATATATTATCCCTTATCAACTTTCTGGGTTGTTCTAATACTTAAGAAAATTTTTATTTTTATTTTTTTAATTATATAAGTGATCTTTATTTAAAGGTTTGCAATGAAAGTAATCAATGATATAAAATAAAATTATTTAGACTTTAATAACTAATAACTAAAGGAAAAAAATATCTTTATTCAATATGTATAATTTATTACTTACCTTATTGTCAAAACATATTTTTCAATTATAATCATATTTACTTGTGACAATAAATTGAAATTAAAAGTTTTTTTTTTTTATTTGCTTTTTATAAGTTAAAAGTTATGTACCTATAATTTAAAATTATTTTTGGTTTATACAACTTTTTTTCTAAATGGATTAGTATATTACTCATATTAATATATTGACATATACAATTTTCAATTTCTTTGTTACATGAAATACTTGTTACAATTTATGATGATTAATTGTACAATAAGTATATTTCTTCACATTTATTTCGGAACTGTGATAAATGTAATGATTCATTATTGATTTATATATATATATATATATATATATAATTCATTCAAATAATATAAGTACTTTTGTCCTTGTAACCTATACATAGTTTCCAAACCTTTCATTTTATATGTCTCATATATTCTATTAAAAAAAACAAATTTTATGTAAGGCAAACATTTGGCTCCTTTTTTATTCTAATTTATTGAATTTTTGTTGTTTGAATTACAATTATTGCATAATACATTTTATATATACTTTATACTGAATGGAAATAACAGAAATTTATAGTAATCCACTCTGTATGCTTGTACTATAAATTAAAATGCATGTAAAACCACTAATATAAATAGATAACAGTTACATTAATTAAACCTTCATTTGTTATCACTATTAACTAACTAATCTAAAAAACAAAAAATATTCGCATATTTTATAACAATTTTTTTGTTGTAGCATAAAATCATTTTCAACAGTTACATTATATTTTCGAGTATATAAGGATGAATAGATAAATTACTGTTCACGCCCATGAAAGTTATTTCAAAACATAATTTAAGTACAATGCATGGACGGTTTGTAATTTTCCTAATTGTTGCATTTGAATACTTATAATTGCATCGTTATATAACTATTAAAGTATATATTTTCAAATGACAAAATAATATTAGTTATATGTATATTATTTATAATGTTTATTTGTTGGTGTTTTTATATTTATTTATATATAATTAAGGGATGCTATAGACGTATGTTTTTATTTCAACTTTGAAATTTAAACAAAAATTTGACGATTGTAATTTTTCTATATTTCATAGTAAATATTGAATAATTGAATTCGTTTATAAATATATAAAGAATACATTTTCTATGTTCAACAGCATTTTTTGCCTGTTGCGTTTGTTTTACGATTTTAATTAATTAAAAATAAATCAATATAAATTACTATAAATTTTCTAAACGCACACATTTCTTTCTCTTACTATTATACATCAATGTGTATACGGACAAGGATATAACTATATTCATAAATATTAGCTCATTTTCTTACGTACTCTTATCACGTCAAAAGCACTATAAAACAATTAATTCCAAAGAATCAATAATCTCTAATAAATATTTGTTTCCATTTTATTTTAAGTTTTAATCTAACCCAATTAATATTTTTCCAACTTTAAAAATCTATTCTACATTTAAAATATAAACTGTTATCAATACTATACAATGTACAGTTATTGAAAGTTTTTAAGTATTAAGTTAAATTTAGAGTTAATGCTATAACAGGGTTTAATGCTATATTCAGCTGTTAAGTATCATTCAATTGTATTGTTTATAACATATAAAATTAATATTATCTATATGAGTATGATTTCGGATAAATATTAACTTTTTCCCATCATATACCTACCTAAACAATTTACATGAAAAAAAAAAAATTTACAAGAACAACAAAAATGTATAGAATCAAATGTTTATAGCTGTTGGCGTGTTGTTATACGGCGCCACTGCTCCTTACATAAATGTACCCATTATTTACTGTTTGTTAATCGCCATTTTACTTGTTTTAGTTGGTTTAATAAATATTTTTTATCTACGTAGCTACTTAAAATTAATATCTTATCTTTTGATTTTTATATACTTTTCTAAGTATAGTAAACAAACGTATTATATTCCTTCTAACATTTTTGTATTGATGTCATGGTTAATATTTGTTATAAAAAATATATCAAAAAATAAATAAATGATTTGTAAGTGTACAACTATAGTGTTTTGAATGGAATCGATTAAATTATGTGCAGATAAAACCATTAAACATAATTTGTAACGCTACGTAACTAAAATAATATTTAGATCATTAATAAAAAATAGTGAGCACTTGTTAATATGAATTTATTGGTTTAATATAATAATACTAGAATATTTATTCAAAAATATGCTGATGGATACATTCATAAAGAATTTAAATGCAACTTTAATATTCTATAGCAAAGTGTTAACGTAGTTAAATTAAATAAATGGCAATTATGATTTTTAAATATTTAAACTTAAAAGTTATAGAAGCAGACGCTTATATTCGATCAAGTGAAAATAAAGTGGTTGTTTAAATTAATACGTTTGATAGAATAGATCTTATCGTAATTGTATGTAATTTATGCTATTCAAATAACGTTGTTAACACGGCACTCTGAAAGCTGTATAAATGTTGACTGCATACATTTTGACGTTTGTTAGAAAAAAAACTTAATCAATAACACAATGTTCAAAAATTGTGAATTTATTATTTAAAATATCTAAAATTAAAAATCATCAAAAACTGAATAGTTCTTTTTCTGCTATATTTTTACAATTTTAACTTAAACAGATCCAATTATTTCATCATGATTGATATGAGTTGAAATTTTGCATGTCTTAACATTTAATATGTACTCAATCTTCTTTCTCTACGTTCCTAATTTGTATTTTGTTACAAAATATATAAATCTATGGTTGTGTGCAAATACAAATTACTCTTACTCATTAATTCAAAATTAATAATAATTTTAGTTTATTATTATTTCTGATAGATATGAATATCGAGCCATTTAACATTTGTCAAAGAGTACCACGAAGAGGTAACTTCTTTTATACATTCTAGGAATTGATTGTTATCGTATTTATAACTCATTTTATAGAATAATAAGTATTTTAAATGCAACTAAATATTTTATTATTATAATAGAACTTTATTTTAACTATAATAAATAATAATTCTAGTATTGAAAGTCGGTGTAAATTTTAAAAACTTTAATTTGTTATGCGTTTTGTATTATAGACTAGTTGATTTATTTGACTCCCTAATGATATGCCAATATGATCTTCCAATTTTAATATTTTTCAAACTATTTGAATAGACTTAGTATAAGGTTTTTTTTTAGTTTAATATATCTCATTCGTTTATCAATAAGTGATTATATAGCAGTTTAATGTCATTCAAAATAAGTTACAAAATACTTTTATATCCCGCGTTTGTGATTAGTCATTTGTCGGTTATAAACAAAATGAAGCATGCATAATAATAACATTATCTTTTATACTTAAATCTGTGTGCTATGGTTGTATAATATTTCACATTTTTGTTTGTAGATTATTTGAAGACGAAGAACAAGATTTGATCAAAGATTTGCTATCTTTACCTAAAAACGTGGCATTAAGAAAACTAAATGACTTAATTAAACGTGCAAGATTAGCCAAAGTAATTACTAAAAAGTCGTTGGTTAAATTTAAATACGACGCTGTTGGTGAATTTTATTATTTCATGATTGTATAACTTATATCGTCATATTTACAGGTTCACGCTTACATAATTAGCTCGTTACATAAAGAAATGCCGTCAATATTTAGGAAGGATGGCAAAAAGAAAGAATTGATAAAAAATCTCGGCACCATTTATCAAAATATCCAAAGAGAACATCAGATTTCTCCTGGAGATTTTCCTGATATTAAAAAAATGCAGGTAAACATGAACACATAATTTTTAAATATTATACTTAGTCTGAATGCAATAATCTTATTTAAATACTTAATATCCTATTTATATAAATAACCCATGAACTATTTATCTAGGATATATTGGTAAACTTAGATTTTAGCAAATTCCAAGGTCTAAAGCCCCATCTCTTAGAAGAAGTCGATAAGATGTTGGCTAATGATATTGCCGAACTGATGGCTATGATTCCTTTGCAAGAAGTGAATAATATTAACTTGAACAATGGAGACAGCGAACCACAGACTGTAATCGAAGGTTTGTCATAGTATTATTATTATTATTATTATTTTTTTTTTTATCAACCTATATTAGGTTGGTTTACAATGTTTTTAACTTCGCTCTCCACTTATCACGATCTTCGGCGAGTCTTTTTAATTCGGCGTAAGTATCAATCCCTGCGTCATTTTTCAGTTGAGATATGTACGAGTTTCTTGGTCTTCCTGGTGATTTCCGTCCTTCAATTGCACCTTCTATTATAGTATGATGCAATTCTTCGTCATGGCGTAAAACGTGTCCCATCATGTCCCATCGTCGTCGCTTTATGACTAAGTAAGGATCTTGTTTCTTCAACTTGTGTCATTACATCTTTATTTGTTACTCTTTCTGTCCAGTTTATTTTTTCCATATGTCTCTAGCACCACATTTCGAATGCTTCAAGGGATCTTTTTCTTTTTCATTAATAACCCATGTCTCACAGCCGTATAATGCGACACTCCATACAAATGTTTTTAGAAATGTCTTTGTTATGTTGCTCTGCTAATTTTTTTCGAAACCAAAATTTTCTTTTTCTTAATAAAAGCTGTCTTTGCTTGCTCGATTCTTTGTTTAATTTCCTGCGAGTTTCTTACGTCTGATGTTATTAAACTTCCCAAGTATTTAAAACTAGAAACTTGTGTGATAAGTTGGTTTTCTAAATAAATATTTGCGTTAATTGTGGGTTCACTTGCTTAAACTAAAATTTTTGTTTTTCCTGAATTTATATGCATTTGATACTTATTTATAATTATTTGCATTTCTGCCAGGGCTCTCTGGGGGTCGTGTTCTGTTTCTGCTAATACTACGATGTCGTCTGCAAAACGGATCATTGAAATCAATGTACCACCCACTCTGATTCCAATCCTAAGCCTGTTTAGTTTATCTTTAACTTCAGTTATACTTTTTCTATATAGCAGTTGAATAATAATATTGAAAGTGGACACCCTTGTCTTACACCTCTATGTATTTTCACACTACCTAAATCATTATTTATTGTAATTTCTTCGCTTTGATTTTTATAGAGGTTATGTATAATTCTCCTGTCTTTAAAATCTAAATTTAATTCTTTCATTATTGAGAACATAATTTGCCAATCAATGTTGTCAAAAGCTTTTTCGATATCTATAAATGATAAATATGTTATTTTATTTCGGGATATTTGTTTTTCTATTAAGATAGAGTCCTATATTGCCATTCTAGTTCCTTTTTGCTTTCTCAATCCATACTGATCATTTTCAAGATATTAGTTGGCTTTATTAAGTATGCTTCGATATATAATTTTTTTTAGTATCTTTAAGGCGTGGGGTAGTAAGCTCTGAGTTCTAAAATTTGTACAAGAGTCAGCTTTATTCTTTTTCGGTAGTGTTACAATTTTGCTGTTGTAAAAGTCCTTCGGTTACTCCAGTTTCATATATATCTTTCATAAGATAGTACATCACGTCTATTATGCTTTCGCTTGCGTTCTATAGTAATTCTCCGGGGTTTTTGTCTATTCCCGGGGCTTTTTTATTTTTTAAAACTCTAAGGCTGGCATTAAATTCATTTCTTAGTAGAGGTGCACCATAAGAGTACTCATCTTATTCTTCATTGATATCCATTTACTCATCCCCTTGATACAGTTCTTCAAGGTACTCTCTCCACCGGTTTACCACCTCTCTTGTGTCCAGGAGCAATTTACCATTATATATGTAGTATCATATATCAACAATATTATTTAAAAAACCATTTTTGTATGAAAATACTTATTACTAACTTTCTTATTTACAGGTGGTGTATTTCTTACTGTTCAAGATAAAGATAGTCCCTTTGGATACAAGAGAGGAGAAGGTATTGATGCTGGAAAAGGTGAAACTGGCTGGATAGTTGATAAGGAACGTCAAAAGTATGATGCAATATTCAATACGCTTGAGAAGTCTGATGGCAAACTATCTGGAGCAGGTATATTAACTTTTTACAAACAATGTGTTTTATGGCACGTTTTAATGGTTTTAATTTGTTATTTTAGTTGCCAAAGCTGAAATGGTCAAATCGAAATTGCCAAATTCTGTACTTGGAAAAATTTGGAAATTGTCAGATATTGACTTAGATGGTCTTTTGGACATAGACGAATTTGCTTTGGCTATGCATTTAATACAAATAAAATTGGAAGGACATGATTTACCGCCTAAAATACCCGATCACTTAGTTCCTCCTTCCAAACGAGATTTATAAAATACAATTTTAACATATATACACACAGAATCATTAAAACACAGTGTTCATTGGTAAATTCAACGCATTTATAATACACATGTGTCTTCATATAAGTTTGATATTTGACTCTGTGTGTATGTGTATTTGTGCTTGTAAGTTAAAATAAATAAATACATTTATATAGCACAGCTCCAATTTTAAGTATATGTATTGTTTGTGGTAATTGTTGTTTATTTAAATTAAAATTTTCTATCTATATAAATTAAATAGTAATTTAAAAAAAAAAATTAGTTATTGTTGAAATTCATATATATTATACATTATAATATATTTGTTTTACTTATGGTATGGTATGATGTAAAATTATGGATTTTTCTCGACATTTAATTTATAACGATATCAATAATAATGTAATAATTATAATATATACTTAAAACAGAAGAAAATGTCAATTTTGTCCAGTCATATACTTTTGCAATGTAAACTAATATTTTTTACTACCCTGATATTCATTGTTTTAAAAAATGTATTATGCCTAATTAATATATATAAGACCAATAGTTTTTAATATTTTTATTGTAATTGTTAAAAATATATATATATATATACTTTATCATATAATTTATTTTTCTTTCTTATAATATGTATTTAAAATTTAATTATATATTTTTGAAATTATAATTTTTTTTTTTTTTTTTTTTAATCTTTTGACGAAATTGTTTTAGACTCTTTATTGTTATAATGAGAAATCCATCACTGACTTTTGAGTTCTATTCGATGATTTAAAAGGTCTGTAAGAGATTTCATTGTCTATGCATTTTTAAAAAAATTCTATCAGTGCTATTGTTTGCAATGTTCACTCCTACATTCCAGGGGGCCTGATGTAGAAACTTTAATCTGAATATTTTAGTAAAATATCTAATGCATCACGGCTGATAGCCAAATAAAGTAAAAATATCTCAATTAAATCAATTACAGTATTGTTTTTTATAAATAAAAAGATATATGAATGATCCATCACATTTTTTTTCCTTTAAGTTGAAGAGCCAGTTGATAAAAATTGTGCTGATAACTGTTAAATATTTTTAATGATAAATATGATAGCCATAAAAGTCTTTTACATTTAATTATTGTGTATATGGCTCAAATTAATGATTTTAAAACAACTTTATTTTTTCCATTATGTCCTACAGCAATGTGCCAGGCACACATTGTGCCTACTAATCGACTTATAATTCATTCATTCTCAAATATATCGTCTTTTAGTTCTAACCAATTTCAAATATAAATGTTTTATTCCTGAACTGAATAATTTGAATTAGGAATATAAGCGTAAATACAAATTTCAAGAATTAAATAATAAATTGTTAGCTAGTGATTTAGTTAATTCATTATGGATTGGTCAGGTGAACCCAAACATTTTGTGGTTATGTACTAATTTGATACACTAGTTTATACCTAGTTAGTGCTAATGACTAAATATACATAATGCTAGTACAGCGTAACAAAAAACTATTATTAAGAAAACACCATTTTATTTAATCAATCGCAATAAATGTTTTCACATTTGATTTGATGCAAATATGTAATGAAATCGATCTTAAAAGTTACCAAAGATAAAAATAATTTTAACAGTGAAAATTATAATCTCTCTTCAATTAAAATTGTTGAGCATCAGTGGCGTAAGTGTTTCTAATATTTTTATACAAATCTAAGTGAATGGTGCATGCTTATTTCTAAGTATATCTTTTGTTATAGATGAAACTCAATGTTGAGCGATTGGCGAATGAAGTCCGTGAAGACATTATACCGAAATGGGTAAATGGGAAGAATTTCATATTATGAACCACAAATTAGGTTAGTACAGGTGAGAATCATGATAATGTAGAAGCATACACTACTGACATTTCCCACCCAGTGTACTCGTATACTACAAATATATTTTAAATTGCAAAACTTCATTATATCATTGAAAACAATTTATATCCATATTTTAATAAAAATTATTCGGTCATTAACTTGTACCGTGTTGCCGTCCTCTTAGTGCAGTAAAATAAAATAGTTGGGGTACGCAAAATAAAAATAGTAGAGGAGTTCCGTCCCCCTACGTACCCCTCCAATTCAAGTACTGCATATACCGTAGCAGCAGCAATGGCGGATATCCTGTGGTTCAGCCCCCACCCCTATACGCATTTATAGTCCCCCAAAATGTATCGGAAAATTCCAAATTTTAAAAACATTGATCAGTGGCGCAACAACCGGGGTGGATGGCGATGTTATAACATCGAGGCCCCAAGACTCAAAGAAGACCTCATCATAGAAGTAAACTTGGAGGATATTTTTATTGCTAAAGAATTGAATAACGCGTTTAGTAAATACAAGTAAATAGTAAGTAGTCTTAATTGGAAAAATTTAATTTACCAATACTTCAATAGTTATAGGGCCCCCCCCCAAACTAACCTTATCATCGGGGCCTCAAAGTCCTAGTCACACCACTGATTATAATTATTATTTCTCTTAGGTCGAGCCGTTTTAAAGCGGAGCGAAAACGTCACCGACACGAAACGTCCAAGCCTGCGAACGTCGTTTGTATATCTGCGTTTTCCGCTTTCGAATTTCTAAACGCAAGAACCAGACATGGTGCTCGGCCCGTAGGTCACGCGTGGTAAGCAACGTCGTGTAGATGCGCGACGCCTACGCGCACGCATTTAAAATTTCGGGGTAACCGACGTCATTCTCGGCAAACCGTATCCGTTCAATCCGGAAAGTCGGCATTCGATTCGATCGAGCCAGCGATTTTCACTAGGAGGAACCTCCTCCTAACCAGCGCCGGCAGTAGAGTAATCGGTGCTCTTGGCGAATAAACGAATATGCGCCTCTCTCCATATAATTACTAGTTGTTTTATTTTTTAAATCGATATCCGATGCTATTAATAATTAAATTATAAAAATAAACAGCGATTGCGAACGGCGACTGGCGATTGTCCATCGACTAAATTATTGTACATCATAATAAATCATAATAAATAATAGTCAACAGAATGGATAGAATATTAGAATTATAATCCAATATTTTTTTTTGAATTTCAGCATTGTATCGTTGTAGCGCCCCATTTTCAACAAGCGTTCTGGACGTAGGCCCAAGTTGCCAACCCCTAATGCCGGCCCTGCTCCTATCGCAAGGTGCGTTCTTCACTGATCATCATCGACTCGTCGGACGGCCAATGGTAAATGCAATGAGTGTAAAAACAACAGTTGCAAAACACGATCCTGACCGAGAGTAGATAAGCGGTTCCCCAACTTTTTGACAATCCGCTTGCCAAAAAGACCTTTTTATTTTTTTCCTTTTCAAAAAATAATATGTACAACCACGTTGTTTCGTTCGTGGTCAGCTTTTCATTATTGAAATCACGTGTTTATTAAAATAAAAGCATCCAACGCACAAAATTTGAATTAAACCCATATGGTTATTGTTTAATTCAAAACTACAAAAATGTTGAACAAAACATTTGTTCGTGTATCGTTTACGAACTTTCCGCGTACCACAGCTTAGGAACCGCTGGAGTAGGCGGTTGCTTCTGGTCGTTCTGATATTATTAGTAATTACAGGTGTGTTGAAAATCGCGTTTTCTAACATCGTCTGCTAACGCAATGCCGGTATGAGAAAGCTGATGTTGTGGGATAGGTGCACAAACACCGGTCACGCGTTCCCTCGTTAGTTATGTACCTAGCTGTCGCATGAGTTCATTTCTCGTGTGCCACTGCAGTCACTAATCATGGTTGCCTTGACAATCGTTCCTGAGTCAAACGGGTTTTGTTTTTCTGTTTCATCTTATAACCAAAACTGGTGGTGAAATTAAACATCACCGCTTGTCAAGTTGCCACGTTGAATTATTAATTTTTATCAGAATACCATAGAGAAACCGTGACCGTCAATGTCTTCCAATATTAGATAATCATTTCCAACTATCAACCAACATTCATGTTACATATAGCATAAGAAATAATTATGCTGGTTAGATCATTTAGCTTAATGGATATATTCACACGTAAACAACCATAACTCGTTTATAGAACAAATTGGTTTTATTTAAAAAATACAAACAAATATACACCGTACACACTAAATTTGTAACAATTACAAATATATTTTTGTTAAAATAGTAGTTTGATCTGTGCACAAATAACATAATGTATGTTTATAGAATTTTAATAAACAATGTGTTTTTCGAATTTCTTTAATATTATTTGTTCGCAAAATTCAATTTCTTATAAAAATAAAATTTGCATTTTAAACGAAATTGAAAATAATGCTGTACATTGGTAAAAAAAAAAGTACCCTTTTTCAAAATTAATTAATTGTATAAAGTGCACAGTACTATGTTACATACAAAAAATAAATAAAAATACTGTAAACCACTCATTAATCGTACTCAACAAGTTCGATACTAATAATTTTGCAAGTTCTTTATCACATCCGTACACTCAAATAATTTATGGTCAAATATTCACGAGGAAATTTTTTTTTATAATTTTAGCTAATATTAAAATATTTTGTTTTCATTTCACTTGACGATTTTGTATAAACATCTTGCATAGCATTTCTAGACTTTTCAACTAACTCTGTCAAGTTTTCTTTGGTCAATCCTTCAGTTGATATTGGAGGCAATATTGTAATTACAATGTGGCCTAAAACAGCAATGAACAGAAATAAATATAATTTGTATAATAAAAGTCAATAAATTTCACTTACTTTAAAAATTAAAATTTATCAATTTAATTTTATCAGCTACATTTTATTAGTATATTTATTAAATTATCATTTACCCTGGTCAAAAATACGTTTTTTATGGTCTAAGAAGTAATAGTTTGAAACAACCACTGGTTGTATTGGACACTGCGATGAAATAGCAACATGAAAAGCACCTTTTTTAAAACTAAGAAGTTCTGGTCCACCATTCCTAGTTCCTTCAGGAAATAAACATAGCTTTGCCTATTTCATCCAAAAGTAAAATTAAGATAATTCAATACATTTCATTTACAATTAATAGTAAACAACAAATTATTATTGCAAAAAATTTTATAATTATTTTGAATATTGAGATTTAAATTTAAATTTATACATAATAATACTAGTTATTAAAAAATAAATAAATAAATATAATATAATTCTATTTATTTTTTACTGTATTTTGAATTGGGAGGATTTTGAACATTAATTACTTTTTTATCACGAATAGTTTCTCCTGTTTTATTAATTGTTTGTTGAGCTTTTTCTCCATTTAATCTGTCAATGAATATTGTACCCCATAGCCAAGATGCTAGACCAAAAGGCCAAAAGTAAAATATTTGTTTCTTGGAGATAACAGTGCATCTTTCCATTACTGGCCATATTTCTGATAATACTAAAACAAAACAATACACAATAACTATAATAATAAATAATAACAAAGTGGTTTTTTTTACAAATCTCTAATTAAATAGGTAATTACCTAATAAATCCAAGCAGCTTTGGTGATTGATTAAAACAACACAACCTGTATTTTGTACAATATTTTCTTTGCCTCTCATTTCCCATTTTAGCCCTAACAATTTTGATATTTGACGACCACCCCAAGCAGGCAATCTAATAAAAAATAAATAAAATTAAAAATAACAGTCTTTGAAAACATGCATTAGTCTATTATGTCTTAATTTACAATCCATTTCTGTAGTCCCTTGGTCTCCGCAACATTAATGGTATGAATATAGTAGCAGAAAGAAATGACAATACTGAAAATATAGTGAATTTTGCACAATAACGAAAAGCATGACTAGAAGTATACATGATAATGATAAACATGATGAAAAGAGTGCTGGTTAATTCAAATTCATAGTCATTTATCAGGAGCATTGTTATGAGGTCTAGGTCATAACTTAATCAGGAGCTCTGGAACATAATACATTTGTTTTGAATTATTTTTTGTAAAGTTAATTATTTGTTTGAAAGACTTCTACATTTCTGCACGGGCTTATATTCATGCTAAATTCATAAATCTTAAAACATATTATTTTTTAAATATTTAAATAAATAATCATGACTTTAATCATGGGGTCATCATTATAAGACATCATAAAAAAATTTGTAAATAGTAATTATCCAATTATAATTTTTCTTAAAAATATTTTAATAGCAAAACGTTATCAAAAAAAAAAAAAAAAAAGTATATATAATAATTATGATAACATTGTAAGCCACAAAAAAAATTTTAGGTTATATTTTATAGTTTATAAACAACTATAAAACAGAGTTAATAATTTTAAATTTAAAACTAAATGAATGATAATTACTACATTTGAAGAAAATAATAAATATAAAATAATTATAAAACTGGGAAGTTCTCACAATATATGAATGTATAAAAATATATAAATATTACACAATATTTATTGTAAAAATGTAGTGAAATACAAACTTAATATAAACTAGTTTAACTAGGTATAAAACTTATAAACATTAAATTAAAGATTTAAGCTAACTAATAATTGTAGCATCTAGCATTTAATTAATTGTATACGATATTGACTAATATATTAAAATTGATAATTGTAGAGATAAAATAATACTTATTGTTAAAATAGTTATTGTTCCACATTTATGAAATTTAAAGATGTTTTAAAAAAAAATCTTTTCAATTAGATTCGATCAAAAAAAAAATTACTTATAAATATAAATTGAGATTAGTACCTAAATTGTATGCGCAATTTGAATTTCAAAACGAATAGCAGTCTATAATGCAACTCAGTGAATGTATTGATTTTAATGAAACTATAGATTCTATAGATTCAGATTCAACTGCTTTATTAATTTAGATAAAAAACACTATTATTCGACATTGGCACATAAAATATAAAATTTTTATAGAAGTGCACTTGAAAACAAACCAATTAAATAAACTGTCAACCATTGCATTGTGATTATAGATAGCGAAAACATAAAAGTGTTAGTATTCCGTTGAACTCTTAGTGCGTACACTAGAATTTACATAATATCAAGCATTTTGAGTAGGTACTAGGAGCATGCATAATTAATCTATAATGTATAGAGTACGTGCCGCGTAAATCGTTCAATCAAACAACAATGACAGCAAGCATAAGCGAAAGACAAAGGTAAATGAACGACCAACATAATTAATTCAAAAAATCAATTTTACCATTTCGCTATAGCTAGCTAGTATGCGGACACGCACGCATCGTATGTGTTCGATTTTTTTTTTTTTTTTTTAATAATGCTTCACTAAAAAAAAAAATGTGTGCAATAACGACTGCTGTTGAGCGCCTAAATGACACGTGAGACGGCGGTTTGAATTTAAATTTATCGTGCCCGGTTATTATGTAAGTATCTTCGAGGTACTGTGTAAATAGAGAGGCAATAAAAAAATAAAATAAAAAAATTCAATTCAATTAACACTACGACACGACGCACACGACGACGGTCACTCGACTGGGTGTCCGCGGCCAATTGTGGCTCGTGAATCGACAGCACGGCAAAAGAAAGATAACACGTAATTTTCGTATCGATAACGATAATACTAATTTATACAATGACAACACCAAGATAAGATCGTCTTTAGACCACGTGGTTGGTTACACCCAACCACGGTGATTGATATAATCCCGAACCCAGGACCTCGGTCATACCACAATCGGTTCACAACCAACATTAAACATTCATTTAAACATTTTTTCATAATCGGTATAAATATTTTTTAAATGTTTTTAAATACTCCTCTTTTAAAATGTTTAAATATAAATGTAAATACTTTTAAAAGTATTTAAAATACTTAGAAAATACTTCTTTTTTTTTAGTTCAATAAATTTATTTTGAAATATTTATACTTTTCATCCCTTCCAATTTCACGTAGCTCTCCTAGACTATACGCTCAAGACGTAAATGTTGCAGAGATCTATTAAAATTATAAAAAATATCAAATAATATATTAAAATAAAAACTTATCTGAATAACAATCGACTCAACTTGAAAATCCTTAATTAAAGTGTCATCATTGGATGGTAGCTTGAGAAAAGAAGCTTAAAGAGAATTCTCAATATCTGTACATCATTTTGCCTGTTTATTATATCACGTTTACTTATTACATCAACTGATGTAGATTGTACATATTTTGTATTGTATTAAATATTTCTACTTAAAAAATAAATAAATTAATATGTATTCATTGTTCTGAAATTTATGGGTATTTAAACTTATTAACAAATGTTTAATTAAAATAAAAAATATTCCAACTTTAGTTATTTATTAGTAGTTTATTTATTTATGAAATCTTCAATATTTTCGTTTTTTATCTAGGTAAGCTGATTAGTGATATTTTTTATTTCATGTACGTATAGGCGGAGATTTGATTGAATTTTAGGGGGGGGGGGGCTTAAATGTCAATTGTTGCAAAATAAGTACCTATTTTAATATTTTATACTACGAAATTTAATAATTTTGATCTTTTTAAGGGGGGCTAAGCCCCTCAAGCACCCCCCAATCTCCGCCTATGCATGTACACTGCTTATAACAATGTACATGTTTGAACTTTAAGAATAATTATAAAAATAAAAATAATTGGATGTGCACTATTAAGGTTTCTCGGAAATGACTATTGAAATGATTCAGATGCATTGGTCGTCTTCTTCAAATCAATTGAATTTATAGCCCACAGAGAAGATTGAAAAGTCGAACTTGAGGAAATATATGTGTCAACTAAATGATAAGAAAATTCAATTAATTTTTCTGATTAAAGCTGAATTTACATCAAATCTTCAACAAAACAATTGTGTACTTCACTAGTGGATAATTATGAGAGACCGGAAATTAAATGAAGTAATTTTCAAATTTTTTAATTAGAATTTATATAATCAGGCTTTAATCCTAATTTTTGAATGCGTTTCTACCACGACTAAGTGAGATTGAGATGAAATCTGCATCCCTCGACAGTAGTTAATGGGCGCAACTACGGGAGTATTAGGGAGTACCTAAGCATTCTCAACTTAATTTAAAACATCCTCAGTTTCCGTGTCATTGTAAATTAAAAATATCTATAGTTAATGACATTCAGGAGCGCGCCTAAAAAAATTTTGGATGAGGTTAGATCAATGGCGTAATTTCAGTTTTCAATAGGATGGGCAAAGTTTTTGACAGGCCCAAATAAGTAAAAAAAAATCCATCGCTTCGCTCGTAAGAAAATATTTACTTACATTTTATCAAATTACCATACCCACTTCAATTTATGATTTAAAAATTTTTTTTCTTTTATTGTCAAGGGGATTGGAAGCGACGATTATCTGTCTTTATCTAATACACGCGTAACATAGTGTTATAAACGTATTTAACGTACCGATTAATCTAATGTAGCCATAAGAATTATGAAAACAGATATGAACTTATTGTTAAGTCTTCTTGAGATTGACTATCCACATTTTTGGTTTTTTTGATTTAAACTTCTACAAATATTAAAATATGTCAATTTTTTAACTACTCTTTTTAATATATAGTTTGAAAGATTTTGGAGGGATAATATCAAAAATGTAAGGAAGTCGATCTAAGGTAGACTTGATGATTAATTTATTAATGTTTTCATAATTCTTATCGCTTCATTATATCAATGACAAAAAATCGGTACATTGGAAATAAAATACGTCTATAATCGTATGTTACGCATGTGTAAGACAAAGACAGAAAATCGCCGCTTCCAATGCCCTTAAAACTTTTTTTTTAGGTAACAACATCAATTGCAAATATGAGGAAGTAGATATTTTATAAAAACAATTATTTACATAATGCAGCATAAACGATTTCTTGAATATCGTAATGAAGTTGAAGATGATCAGCGTTGTCCATGATCGCCAAAAACTGATGATAATATTTCAAAACTCATTTATATCAAACAAAATGTTGGGTGACTGATCATTAGAACGAGAGTTGAAATGGTTAATATTGACAAGAAGATAGTTCAAAAAAATGTACATGATAAATTGAATTGTGTTAAATAACACATATATATCTGTGTTAAAATGGTCTCTAAATCCTATCTCAGGAACAAAAGGACGGTATGCGACAGATTTTCACAAACATACTTGAACGGATAGAAAATGAGTCAAACTTGTTGAAAAAGGTGATAAAATTAGATAAAACTTGTATTTTCCAGTATAATCTGGAAATTAAGAGGCGTGCATTGGAAAACTTTCACGTCACCAAAATTTAAAAAAGCTCAAATTAACAAGTTAAAATTAAAAGCCATGTCGATTGAATTTTTTGATGTTAAGGAGTAATTATGATTGAATAGATACCATATGAACAAACTATAAGTCAGCAATATTATTTATAAGTCTTTATATTTTATAAAATTTTATTTTTTTGATAACGTTCAGAGAACAATTAAAAAGAAAGCGACCAGTAAACGAATCGTGGATCTTACATTAAGGTTAAAACACACCGACTCATAATACGTTATATGTAAAATAGTTTTTGACCAAAAATCGAATTCCAGTGCTACAACACCTCCATATGGGCTAGATATCGTTCCATGCGTTTTTGGCTTTATCCAAAATTAAAAAGCTCGTTAAAAAGTATATATTTTAAGTAAGTTAAAGTTGTATAAACAAAATCGACAGAAGTATTAAAGATATTATTAGAAAAAGATTTTTAACACTGTTTCAATCAATGGAAAATACAAATGAATCAATGTAACTCAGAGAGTATATAGAAAAATAATGTTTAATTATTAAAAATGGTAAATAAAATCTTTTTAAAGTGAAAGTCTCGTTATTTAATAGTTACATCTTTTGTAATTGTATTGTGAATCAGTGCCGAATTTAGGGAGGGCTGAGTGGGCTGCAGCCCAGAGGCCCCCACAATTTTATGTTACTTAAATGAGGATACAGAAAAAATATTTTATTTATATTTACACATATTTAATTAAATAATATTGAGCATTAATTTAATTTATTATTATATAAGTAGTTAATTGTTACAACTACTAAATAAAATAATAAAGGTTATTTAATAAGTAAAAAAATATATTTTCTTGTTTATGTGTAAGAGGTCCCCACAATGCATTCCGTCCAGGGGCCACCACATACCTAAATCACGTCTAAAATTGGTTTGAAATTCAGGATTATTACCATTTAGATTGAGTCCGTGGAAGTAATCGAATGCGATTTGGGATTTGGATATCGATAGCTGAAATAATCCTAAATACTTTGCTTATCATCAGTGCCGGATTTAGCGGGATTGCAATGCACCGGGTCTCAAGCTCTAAAAGCGCTCTACAACCGAAATTAAAAATTAACTGTTTCGTTGATTTTCTGTTTTTTGCTTTTTTTTTAATTTACTTATTTAATAAGGTACTTAAATGTCATTTTTTTTCATCGTTTAATACAACATGTAATAAATAAATATACACGTGTTATGTTATGACTCCATTTGATATCCGACCTTTTGAAACTTAGATTCGACACTGCTTATCATTAACCTTGAGTTGTGATAGTACGGTGACGATCAGCCATAGATATTATAAGATCTATGCGATCAGCTTATTAAACAGCAGTACTCTCGTTATCATAATATTGGTGATTTGATAATCGAGAGTAAGCACACAAGAAAAAAAAACAATCTATACATAAAATGCATGGTATCTTAGTATAATTATTAATAGTTGTTTATATTTTCAACAACGCGGTCGACAATTTCCGACGATATTTCATCACATTCACTTAACATTCTGCTCATTCAAGCATTTATTCTTTGCATTAAACGCTTGTGCGACGCGGTTATTGGTAGTCTCGTACGACGATCTTATTTATGGTTTTGTGCCCATCGAGCGTTTTTCGATCCGGTGAATACGTCTCGCAACACGCCTTCATTTCAACAATGAATAGGAGAAAACTGAAATTGGACATGACCCATTCGACTACTGGCGGTGGTAAGTCCATGTTATTGTAAGCTCGCGTAATCGCATTTTCTCGTTAAAAATAATTTTGACCATCTCGCTACTACATGTCGTGTATATTTGTATGTTTACTCTGGGTTGCACTTTTAGACATGTGTCATGTTTCTGCTTAGGAAATTTGAATAATGAATTAACAGTTTACATTGAAATCATAATTTTAAATCTAATCATCGGTGATTGTGATGGTCGCCGTACAATACCATGTATTGTAATTTATTATGCATTATTTAATATCCAAGAAAAAATTTAAAATAATAAATAGCTAGCGACCTGGGTGATCCTGATTTTACGGTATTTGTTTATTCAAATCATGTATTAAGTATTATAACTGATTAAACATCAGTAATTCATAGAATACTGATGAGAACTTATAGTTTAACACTTTACTTTCTCATTAACATTATCTTATTGTAGTGTTATGATTTACTGGTAGATCTGGTTAAATTTATTAAGATGTTATGTTTCACTGGATAACTCTTAGTTAATGCTAATAGCTAATGTGATTTATATGTTTAATTTGTTTAACAGTTGTAGTTAAGCAGTGTAAGGATTCTGACATTTGAAATAAAGTAAAATATATTGTTCAACAAAATTAGTTTATTGAGTCTATGATTAATAAAATACAATAAGTTTTAAAAGTAATTTAAAAATAAAATGGCATGTTTTAATGATTGCATATTGAATTGAATGACTCTTGACTGATTCCAGCGATAATTCCCTCATAACTTATCCATACATCAGGGTAAATATACACACCAAGACTAATATACCTACAAATATTAAAAATGGTGGTGTTTTTAATAGTCATTCAAATGATAAATTATAAATTAATTAGGTTAGAACATTTCAAATATATTATTAAATAGTTATCTTCTAACTTTGTTTAGTTTAATCATTACTTTAATTAAATTATTAAATTAAATTCTTTAAATTGTCAATATAGTTCAGTTTTAATTTTAATCAGTGCATATTTTAATATTTTTTTCATATGTTTGAAATATAATAATTATTAATATTAATTTCATAAATATAAAGTCTGCTTATTTCTTGAACATACAACTACAATAGTACTTAATGAGTAATAGGGAATAAGCCAATAGTTAAATGATACTGTAATCTTTGCAAGATGAATATTATAATTTTAAAAATATATAGGAAATTAATCAAATAATTAATTGTTTTTTAAAATATTGTTCACACATATTCTTATAAATATTTAATTATTTTTTTAAATCATTTCTTATAATAAAAATTAAATATTACCTAGTTACTATATAGAAAAATTTATATTTATACAAGTATAAAAATACTTCTGCAATAGCATACATTAAGCAATTTTGACTTTTTTTTTTGGTTATTATAGCTAATAAAGCTGACTTCTGGCTCAAAAAATGTGGTAGAAAAAGTAGGCCATTAGTCAATAAGGTTGAAGATTTCCTCTGTATTATCAATGTATATTTTATTTTTTGATATAAATAAGTTAAATGATTTTATTATTTTTGTTTAAGCAGAAATTAAAAATTGTTATGATTTCTTACATGTATATCTCTAAATGTATAATAATATATTGATTTTTGAATTTTTTTTTTTATTTTGCCTTTGTTATATACATTACAGCAATACGATTATAGTTAAAAGATTATAGATAAAAGTTAAAACATATATATTATAACATAAAAATTACAGTTATAGTTACATAAAAAATATTAGGTATAAAATTAAATAAGGTAGCCAGAGGAATTGATAAAATTAATAATGGATGAATGATAGGAATGGAGCGGGAGTTAAGGAGAAGTTTAGAGTCGGGAGTTATATAACCAAGTGAAGATAAGAATGAAAAGAGAAGTTGTCTACTAGGGAGAAGGGAAGGACAATTAAATATAATGTGATTAAAATCACAAATTGAGTCATCATGAGAGCTACAGCAGAGCGGAGAGGAATTAAGGGAAAGCTTGAAAGAATGATGAGGAAGGAGGCTGTGCCCAATACGGAGACGGGTAAATCCTACAATAAGACGCCTAGAAATGTTAATTTTGTTGAACCATGGAGACTTAGGAATTATAGGGGCAATATGTCTATGCCAAGAGGCGAAGTTATGTGGTAATGAGGACCAAGTGGATTGCCAAGCATTGTGGAGGAGTTTGCGATGGATAGTTAGGAGATCAGAAGCAGGAATTTTAGAAGAGGAAGGATGAGTAGAGAATTTTGTGGAAACCGCCAGGAGATCAGCTCGCTCATTGCCAGCTATACCGACATGACTGAGAACCCATAAAAAATTGACGAATTTATTTTTGAATTTATAGATCAAATTTGTATAAAATTACAGCCGATTTAATGAGGCTATATTTATGTTTACTTTTTGATTTAAAAAAACTTGTATTAAATGATTAATATTTTTTTTCAGAATCTCAGGAAGTTGAAAACTACGTTAATAACGTGAAAGAACAAATAATGAATACAACTCAACATAATAATTCTGACCATGGTTAATATTAGCTATTATTAATACTTTATTTTAGCTTTTTTTAATTTTCATTAGCAGAATGTACTATTATTATTATAGTATTAATCAAAAAGTATCTAATAATACTCAATATTTCTTACTATTTTTTGTAGTATGGCAAGAATGTTATGATGATGTATCAGGATTCATTTATTACTGGAATACACAAACAAATAAAGTTACATGGGAAAAACCTGAGTATTATGAAGCTGTCCAAAGTGTTGAAAATCAAGGTAGGTTGAACAATTATTAAATAATAATATGTAGAAAACTACTTAAATTATATTGGTTAATGATAATATATACTATAAATATTATTACATTTTACTATTACAATGTTGTAGATGATTCAAACAGGACTAAAAATATCAGGAAACGTTCATCAAGTGACTCATTTCCTACTCTTGATCCGAATTCATGTAATGGTTCAAAAAAATCAAAATTAGAATCTAAAGCTATAAGTGCATTAGTTGCTTATGGAAGTGATTCTAGTGAAGACGAAGATGAGAATGAAGAAAGTCAAAAATCTACTATTCTTCAAAGGTTGCAACACAAAGCTGAAATGTTCAAACAAAAAGAATTGAATAAATTAACTAAAGATGAATCACCTAATTTAACAATAAATGGTCAGCCAGATATTTTAGATATTATTGGTGAAGAAGTACCTCCAGATTATGTGATAGAACAACCAAATGTATTGCAATCTTCAGAGAAGATTTCTGGTGATATTTTTGGTATTATTAAAAATGAAGTTCCTCCTGATTATGCAGATGACACAACAAATAATAATACTGACAAAGATAATAAATCAATTGTACTAGCAGATTCTAAGACATCTGTTAAGTTACAGTCAAAAGTTGTTGACAATGATTCTAAAACCAAGAACTATACAAATACTGACGAAAAATTGAAAAATACTTCTTCAGATTCTTTCAAAGAAAATTCTTTTCATTTAATTGCCATTTATGGTGATGAAGATCAAAATGATACTGGTATTAACGATTTATTTAGTTTTTTTTTTAATTTTAACTAAATCAAAGTTTAGTCATAAACCTATAATTTGAATAAGTAAAATATTTATTTTATTTTATTGTTATAGAAGATCAAAATAATGATTCAAATGAAAAAAGTTTTTCCTATGTCCAAGATCCATGTGCTAGTGTAAAAACAGGATTTGGGTATTCTGTGTCATCCAAGTCTATAACTGGAGGTACAATAAATTTTATTAAAGGAGAAACAATAAATTTACAAAATAATCAGAATTCTGATAAAAATAATGTTGTTTCAAAACAACAAAAAGAACTGATTACTAATTGTGATATTAAAAAAGGTAATTTGATAATCTTTTCAAGTTATATTTTATTGTTAGAATTTTATGGTTGATTTTTTTTTTTTTTTAGCTAAAAATCATATTGAAGATTTGTCATTGTTAATCTCATCAAAGTTACATTTTCTGTCAGATTGTGAAAACAATGATAAATTATCTTCAGTCCAAGTCATGAGGATTAAAATTGATGTAAGATATTTCTTAAAAAAATATTTGTAGATTAATGTAATTATTTATTAGAAGTAAAAAAAGTTATGTATTATGAATTAAAATTACTGATCTGAACTGGTATTCAACATTATAAAAAAAATGTATCATTTATTACATCATAATTACATGTTTTAGCATGAATATAAAACAATTTTTTTTAGAAAACGGTTTCTTTATGCAAATAAGTTTTTGTGTTTTTATCGATTGATTCCCAATTTTTATTTATTTTAGACTTTATTAGAAGCATGGAAAGAAAATTGTTTAAATGAAAATTATTTCTCAAAGTGGTTGGATGAAATGGCTATTGAGTTGAGTACATTAGAAGAATCAGTTGCACCAGATGGTTGGATATGCCAATGGGACAAGTACGTGATTTGTAATTTTTTAAGATTGTGGACTAACAAAATATTTCATAAAAAAAAAATTAAAAAATCATGTTTGTTTAATTTTATAATTTATTTAGAAGGGGGTATATTATTTTTGTGGGTTTTTAAACAAATATTAGACGAGTGCAGAGTACTATTGACATTCATTAGTGCCAACTATTTTGTATAACGACTAGCAGTATTTTAGCATATGCATCTCAAAACAAGTAGGTATGTATATCGAAGCATTTAGACATTTGTTCAACTTCAGCGCAGATCGAAAGGAGGACAAATACAATCAAATTGACGTTAAATGTGCAACATAATTAATTATTAATTTAATAATATTATATTTTTGCTACTTTATATTTAATAGTATTCAATTTTATGGTTTGCATTTGAGCCGTGTTAAGCGCAGGTGGAATTATACAGCGGAATTAATTTCTTCAAGACAGGTTTGTCTCCAACAGGCTCTACAAGAACATTTTTTCATTATTAAAATGGTTTTTAGAGTCAAACATAAGTATTATTATTAAATAAAGTTTATATATTTTAAACCATTTATATTATTAATAATAAAAAAAAAAATGTCAGTAATGTTCTAAGAAATTTTTTTATTTTTAAATTTTATTGTGTCTTTTCTAAACTGATGGTACTGTTTGTTTCATAATTTTTTGCTATGGATATTATTTTAGAATTAACACGCGGTATTACTATCAAAATGTTGCTGATGGTCGTACTCAATGGCAATATCCAACTGAGGAATCTGAATGTGCTCCTTCACCACCTCTAATATCCAAAACCAACACTCCTCCTCCACCAAATATTTCAGAGCAAAACACTAATCATCCTGAACCAGTGGACATGGATATCGAAGAAGATAATCATAAAGAAGACACAGAAATTATTATTGTAAGTTGAACACTAGTAATTAATTGGACTATTAGGATTTTTTTTTTTTTAATAAAGCATTTAATATTAATTTTTAGCCACCAGTTCCTGGAGATGAATTATCATATGAATTGAATTCATTTTATGCCGACCTTGCTCAGTTTGAAACAAAACAGTCTGGTCAAATTGAAACTATGATTGCAGTTACAACACCTGAAATTGAAACAGCGTCAAAATTAAATAACTCTATTGATACAACAAAAAACAGTTTAGAAGAAGAAAAAGAAATAATAAAACCAAAGAAAAAGAAAAAGGTAATATTAATGCTATTGTTATAATATTTAAATAGAATATTTTGGTGCACATATATTTAAAAAACTTGTTTCCCAATTAGTTTCTTTTAATTTTTTAGAGGTTTTTCTCAACAATGCAAATGTATTTATTAGAAAAATTCAAATGTTGGTTATGAACGTTTTTAATATTAATTTTAAAGAAATTTACTTATTATTTTATATTAGTGATGGATTTATCTAGATTTCATGGAATATCCTGATTATTTAACTCAATTTTGCTTTTCAATTACTCATTTTTATACTCACATAAATTTAAGTACCTAGGGTATGTAGTAAAGATAAGTTAATTGGGTGTATCTAACATGTATCGCTACAAATCATAGAGGTATAAAACAAACTCAACAATTTAATAACTTTTTTTGGTATATAATATTAGGTTATAAAAACTGTTGAAGTTATGATAAGTATACTGTAATTTATAAAACAATATTAATTTGTTGTTAAATTTTTTTTGCAATAAAATAGTTAATTTTATTAATAATTAAAAATAATTATAATTTGCATAAAAAGCAAATCCATAAAACCAGATAATCTTGATATTTGGAAAATTTAAATCTTAGGATTCTATATCCATTCCTAATTTGTATATTAGTTTTGATTTTCCAAATTATAAAATAACAAAATATCATCAACATCAATTATTTTTCTAATTGTTTTATTATTATGACATTTCAAGTATGATTTTAAATAATTGATTCTTATTTAATAAGAATATTTAATTATGTTATAATAATAACATTATTAGAAAAATATTTGATGTTGATGATTTTTTGTTATTGTGCAATAATTAAAATTAACATATAAATTAGAAACGGGTATGAAATCTCATGATGTAAATTTTGAATCTGAATTTATGTTTTTAACATAAATTAAATTTTAATATAAATAATCAAAAACATTTTTATGAAAATGTTAAACCATTTTATTTAGTGTTACATTTTTGTTCTATGATAATTGGTATTTTAGTAATATTGACTAGAGCAGTATAATATTTTGTTCTTATTTTATATTACTTATCTCGAAAAACTTTTATTTGTCTAGTGTAGCTATTTTATGTGATTTAGTTTTAAGTTATATTTGGCAAAATATAATACGTAGTATAACTATAGTTAATGTCTAGAAACAAATTGCTTATTTTTAGATTCTGAACGGAGTGATGGAATCTATTGGTTTTACAATGTGTGTTTTTTTTTTTTTGTGTCTGACGACACCTTTTTTGGCAGTAAAAATGCTTCGATTTGCTTAAACAGCAACTTTTCTGAAAGGAAAGTGAATGTAGATGGTACTTTGGCAAGTCAAAAATCCAAATTTATCAATACTTATTAAAAAAATCGAAAAAAACGATAAAAAAATTACGAAAAAACGGAAAATTTTACGCAAAATCACGTGTTTACAAATTAAATTTTTTTAAAATGCTCAAACTCAAAAACGAAAAACCGCAACAACTTGAAATTTTCACCAAATCTTTATATTGACGTTTTCTATACAAGGTTAAGTTTTCAAAGTATTTTGACTTATTTATAGACAATTTAAATTTTCGATTTTTGTAAAATTTTTGTTTTTAAACATCTATAAAATTTAATGGGCAGACCGAAAACTCTTGAAAATTTAATACAAGGTTTATAATAAGTTAAACTTATCGTAACTAAAAAAAGTCGGTGATCGGTTTACTCAAATTTTTTTTATAAGCCGTTAATGCTTAAATTTGTATAAAATGTGTAAAAATCACGATAATTTGCAAGTTATTTTGTAGATAAAAATTCATAAAAATGTTTTCTATTCATACTTAAGGTTCAAAATTTTAACACTAGGTTATCTATAAGCTACTCTTCAAAAATCTTTAAAAAAATTTCTGTCGAACTTAGAGGAAAAAATTGTATGACTGTTTTAAATTTAAATATTTACGAAATTGCATAAAATAGCGATTTATTCTCAAACGATTTTAAATATTTGTTATAATTCAAAAAGTATAAGTCGCAAATTTTTGAAATTTTTACCAGCTGTTAAGATTGGCATTTCCTTTATGACATATTTTTATCAAAATATTATATATTTTTAAGCCACTTATAGGCATTTAAAATATTCGATTTTTTTACATTTTTTTTTTTATAATTGGTGATAAAAAAAAATTTGGCTCGTACAAAATACTTGAAAATTTAATAGAAGATTCCATAGAAGTAGTTCTTATTGTCATTCAAAAATTATTAAAATCCATAGGCACAATTTTTTTTTATAAGCGTTTGAACAGCGAATATTGACATAAAATTATATATAAAATATAATATAATGTAGGTATAATATTCTATATATATTCTGTATAATATTCTATTTTATATACTGACAAACTATGTCGCTGTATGCAACTGCCAACCCATCCTAATTGAAAAATATATTTATCGTTTCAAAATAAAATATACTTTTTACAATATTTATAAATAACAATGTATTATATCCTAGACAAACATTTTAACACCGTTTAGAATCGTTATTCATATACAATGATATCTATCATTGCATTCAAATTTAACAAATCCATCGTAATAATGACCTATCCTATAAACACTCCACCCCCAACTGTACAGCAAAGCGAGGCCCATCCGGTTCTTTTTTTTTATTTTTTTTGTATACAATTTCATTATACTTATTGTTTAATCTATGTGTATTTTACTTGCAGATTGGAAAATTGGATGTGGGTCTTGGATTAAAACAAAAATATGTCTCATCGCTAGTACAGAAATGGCAACAAATTCAAAATGAAATCAAATGACTGCTGATTTATTAAATTAATTACTAAATGTATAATTTTATTAGTCTAAACTTAAATTATATATTTGTATATAATGTAATTTAATAACATTCAAAAATATATGTATATTTTTCAAATAACTTAATTTATATTATCTTGTAACATTAAATAATGCTTAAAACTAAATTATTAAGATAAATGTTTCGTTGAAAAATTAGTGACTGAAATATTCAGTACCAGCGTTTAGGTCTACTTATTTTAGATATATGAAAACAGTAATTAGTTGCTACACTACTATGTTTATCTGTGAACATTCCTACTGATTTTTTTTTTATTATTCTGTGTAACTGAATGACCTAATATTAAATAATTGGTTGAATATTTTCAGTAAAATATACAAATCAAATGCAAGAAATTCAAAATGATTTTAAATAAAAAAATAACTATCATTATATTTATGACTTATAAGTTAGAAAATTTCACTTTACTAACGTTCTAAATTCCTAGTTTTTAATTGTATTTTAAACAATTAACTATAATTCCATTTAAAAAGGAAAATATATTTAATAAACTGGATTGTTTTATGATTCACAGAAACTTAAATAATTAAAACTTCTCAATTTTTAAATACTCGTAGTGATGATTTTTGTGGCTATTTTTTAGTATTAGCTGCTTTTAATTTAATTAAATATCTTAATATCAACAATCATTAATGTACAGACGATTACAATAAGAATATATGGTGTTCTAAACTTTAAAATTTAAAAACCTAAAACAGATATTTGTTTTGAGGTTAAAAATGATCTTAAAAACAAATGTGGTGGAATAGTTTTGTCTAAAATCTTTATTTAAAAACAATATTTGGATGAAATTCAGAAAAGAGTCGGAAAAATAATTTTTTTTACGTTGTGATTCTAAAAAAATAATTGTGTTCAAAAAAATATTGTTTATTAATTTTAATAGAATATCTACCTATAGTTAATTAATAATTATTTTTCTTCATTAATTAAAAACCTGTAGTGAGTATGAATTAGGTATCTTCTACTTTTTTTTCACTAAATATACAAATTTAATTTATTTATTTTTATTCAATATTCGAAAATGTGTCTTATGTCCTTCATTATTAATTGATACATAATTTATACCTAGTGTAAATAAATTTCATTCAACTTATTATTAAACTGATGGATATCATTAAATTCCTTACTATTATTTTCTTTTGTCACGTTAAATTTGAAATGACTCAATAGCTG
Organism: Sipha maydis; assembly: GCA_034509805.1. Classification (NCBI taxonomy): domain Eukaryota; kingdom Metazoa; phylum Arthropoda; class Insecta; order Hemiptera; family Aphididae; genus Sipha; species Sipha maydis. The sequence continues at coordinate 171,069 of JASXSY010001800.1, read as the reverse complement.
CACAAATATTGTTCTCTTGGAATGAAATTCCTAGTTCCACTTCTGGTGTAGACAATCAAGAGTAATTTTTTTTAAAAACGTTATGGAACTCGGACTAGGTATAATATACGAATATTATTCGGTTTCTTGCGAGTGGAAAAAAAAAATTGTTTGATCCTAATATTAATTGACATTTATTGTATTTGTGCAACTCTTTCGCAAAGTATCGTTGAAAATATTCGGAAAATTAAGTGAAATTAATTTGGAAAAATATTCATTAGTATAATACACGTTTTCGTGAACGTGTAACCGTATCCGTTTGTTACTTAAAAACATTTTACATTTAAATCGGATCTATGATAATATTATGTTGACATGACTCGGATACATTTATGTGTACAAGTATACTCCGCGCGACGAGAGACCGCACCCAGCCGGCGACCGAAACGTGTGTTTTCGCGAACGCGGACGTGCTCCACCATAAAACCTAACTTTAACCACACGGTGAGCGCCGATAAGTAGACAGTGCCGCAAAAACCGGGTGCGTAGAGTATGCATTGCACACAGGCCCAGTGATGCATTAACCCAGGTGCAAACGGTGCATTTGCTCCAAGCAGCAAATTTTGAGGAGCGGCAAAAAATGTAAATTATTCTGGAAAATAAAATGTTACAATGAATTTTTTTATGAATATTATTTTCAGTTCAATGTTAACATTGTATTTTTCATGAAAACTCTACTTATAATGTAATGAATCGTCTAACTCTTGCAATAAGTACAGTAATTACACTAATTACACTACAATGGACGATATAAATCGTAAGACAATTGTAAATAATTTCGTCCAATAAAATTGTAAACCTATAACATATATTTTTAAAAATCATTTGTATAGATACATTTATTTGGACACTTATATAAGTTACGATCCTTAAACACATTTTTTCTGGTGATGAGGAGAGAGAATGGAGTATGCGGCTAAAACTTGTTTGCTCCATGGCGGCATTGGTCCTTAACTGGTCCTGCACATCCCCAGATCTCAAACTATATTTTGGGACCTCAAAAGGTCAAATGCTCAAAAGTGTATAATGATAACGGGCCTCAAGATTTTGATTTGCACACGAGCCTCGAATAGTAGTTAGTTGCGGCATTGTTAGTAGACCCACGGTAACTAATCCGGTCATTAATGATGCGCGGCAGTGGTGCGGTCTCTCGTGGCGCGGAATATACGCGTACGTATCTTAGTTGGTTATAATTAGGGTTCGGATGTTTATGTAATTGCATATTTTTTTTCTATTGATCCAATTTAATGTGGACCTGAATAAATATGTCATATAAAAGAACCTGAATAAATATGTGATATAAAAGAATCAAATAATTATATTTTTATTTTGCATATTTTATGATTGAATATTTTAAATGCATATTTTTGGGATAAGTACTTCAGTATTTTTTCAAACTTTTTTAATAAATTATTTAAATTAACGGGTATATAAATGTGATGCATCCGAATTACATGCTAAACAAATAAACATAAACTTGAATTTCCAAACTGCATGCCACCTAGTAAAAGGGTCTGTATGAATTGCATTCCGTTATTCAATTCATTCAGTTAATAATTACGTTACAATATGATAAATCAAAAAATCAGTAAAACCATGTCAGCCAACTTTTCTACGTATTTAATTTTATTTATTTCATTATTTTGAAATTCAATCATCACCGAATTTATACATTTTTCTTTTTCTAATATTTCTCGACACCTGTCATTTAAATTTGAATTACGCATTTTTACATATATATATATATATATGGCATGAAATTTGACATCCATGAGTTAATCTGAGTGCAATAGTTGTACCGCAGTACGCCAATTCCTCTTTGTCTAAGATCTTTCCATTTGTTGAACTCGTTATTTCTTAGTTCTGCACGAATGTCATGTAAGCTTAAGCCGGTCGCGGTACTTAGGCAGGCACGAGATTGTGCTTCTTTTAGGCGAAGATCGCGATCTGTCGATAGGGGCGTGTTTTGAACGCGTGCTAACTTCTGAGCAATGGTCATGTGTTGAACAGAGATTTCTCATGTAACCCTAATAGTGTACCAAGTCTTTGATAATTTCTGCTCGTGTAGTATATTGAAATCCGAGTGTAGGCGGCTTATTTTACGTATAAGTTCGTCGATAATGTCAATCGTATTTATTTTAAAACTGTAAGCCATTAAAATGTATTGGTTAATAATTAGATAGCCAATTTGAATTGTATATTTTTTTCCTTTTAATATTTTTGGATTTTTGTCTGTTATCTCTACGGATCATCATAATTTGAAACTAATAGTGAATTTTTTTTTCGCATATTTTTGCATATTTTGGCAAAATTCAAAATGTATTGCATATTGAAGCGAAAATTTATAAAAATAATATTTTGTCAAGTGGAAAAATTAAAACTAAATTTATAGACATTAATATACAAATAATTAAATAATTTTTATAAGGATAAAATAAATAATCGATTATCATGTAAACTTAATCGCTCTTGCTATGTCAGTTGGTTATTGACAAGCCGCTCGGTTACATCAACAATTAGAAAACAATTGATTACGTTTGTTTCTATCTATAATTTTAATTGCTTTCGCTTAAAAATACATTAAGTTGTTCAGAAAATTCCCAATTTTTTTTATTAAGTATTTAAGTAATTAATTATTTTAAGTTGTTTAATTTGTAAATTTTATATAAATGAAAAATTTAAAGTTTCAAAATAAAATTTAGATTATAAAATTAAAAAAAATAAAAAATATAAGTCAGCTCGATTCAATTAATATTTAAATAAAATTAATGCAAATTTTAGTATTTCATCGGTTAATGTTTTGTATTCAAATATATTTTTAAAATAAATAATATTTCATTTAAACTTTTAGCGGCTTGTTGCACCGATACCACTGTTGTAGATAAGTAAACTATGTTTGAATGGGTTATTTATTAAATAAATAAATTTTATTCAGTCATTTTTTTTTCAAATCTATGATTTTTTTATTGATTTATTTATTTTTGTCGAGTGCTCGCTTATAGTATAACATATCATAATAACCGTTAAACAATTTTAGTTATTATTAATATTATTATGCAATGCAAAATAATGTTATTAATACATAATGTTTGGAATGTAAAAAGTAAAGAATAATTCACGGATTCTAGTACTTATATTTATTTATATTATATAATTTACGCATATATGTGGGTTATACAGATTCCATAATATAACAAGCTAATATAACATAATGTTTTAAATTACCTACTTTTAATTTAAATATTTACATACATTAGCATATCCGGAATATTTTTATTGACCTTTAATACGTATACAGATCTAATTATTATTTTAACACTAAGGTTTTATCGATGATGTACGAATAGAATTATAATATGTATCGTGTGTTAACCAATTTAAGAAACACTGAATTCCTCAGCCGATTTATTGGAATACATTTCACATTTTTATAATTTCGATATGCGTGTACGCAGTACAATAAGTGTTTTTTATTATCAATACATATTTTAAACGCCCTATTCGGATTAGCTTATTTGTTTAAAGTAATTTTAATATATCAACCATGGTTATAAATTCAAAATTGACTGAACAAGAGCCATTTCAATTTTAAAAAATAATACATTTTACAGTTCATTAAAATGTTAAAACCATTTATAATTATTTATTATTGGTTCCTTTTTGAATACTTTTAAATATTTTTCTTTTTTTTTAAGTGTTGAAAACAAGATAATATGCATGTAATTATTATAAAAATCACAACATCAGTATGATAAAGAATACTACTGGTTAATTTCAAAGTGGAATATAAGAATTTGGTAATTTATGAATCTACTCATGAATTCAGCTTTTGTAATTTAAGATAATATAGTAATAATAATAAGTTATAGATAATGATCTTGCTTATAGATTCTAGTCATTGACAGCGACAGGATTTTTAATTTTTTCTTCATTATACCTATACTAATAACAATTAAACATAAACATATCGATATTAATCACCTTATCATATTTATTTTTGTTTTGTTATGTTATAGAAGAACCTCTGTTCATACTATTAATACCGTATTATCAATTAGTCATAATTCATATAGTTTGGGAGTTGGGTTTACATGTAGTCTAGAGCTTGTATATGCCTTTAATTTTTTAAGGTCCTGCAGAGTATTCGTGTGGTTCGTGACTGTTTGACACAACGTCTACGCAAGTGTAAATAATAATGCATACAATACGGTTTTATCTTGTGTATATATATACTTGTATATTTATATATAAATGTATAATATATATTATGTACAATAGTTATAGAAAAAATAAATTACGGTGTGTTCAATACATAAATTAATGATATAAATAAATAGTGTCAGACGACGTGGAATAAAACCGATGTAAGTATTGTGCCATAGTAATAACAGCAATCTTTAAACGTCGCACTTATAAAACAGCCACGACATTTAATATGATAGTGTCGATTAAATGATATTCGTCATATCAATACTTGTATCCTGTAGATCCTGTCGCGTTTACATCTTGATCGTCTCGACACTCGAGTCAGTGCCCACGATTTCCTCCTCGTCCCAGACAGGTAGCTCCACTTTTCCAGTCACGTACACGATGTTGTTGATCGTGTTATAAAGCGCATACGCGAATGGCTGGTCAATGACCACCGATTCTTTGATGACACGTTGTGACGTGAACGCTGAACCTGAAACAATATTCGGTAAGCCACAGTTATTAGTGATCGACTGCTATCTACGTACTTGTCAGCGCATTCGAAGAAGAACCGCCCACGCACACCCGGACACCAGCCTGTTGGACCACATCGTCCAGGTACAGTTTGTCCTCGGAGATTTTTGACAAGTCTGCCGATTCGGTGAACACGGATTTCACGGTGGTGTGCTGAGAAAACAAAAATAAAAATATAAAATTGTATTAATATTGTTTATCTATATGTTTATTAGTTATGAGATCAAAAAATAAATGTTAAATCACGATAAAAAGTTGTGAACAATGATTTTAAAACCTGCAAATATAACTCTTCAGATTTTCTTAAAGAAAATTCTGTTCTTCCAATTATACGACGATAAAGACTTTTTTTTATTGAATCATATATATATATATATATATATTTATATATAATTACTTAACACAAATCACCATCCACATCGAAATGTTTACATTATTCAATTTTAATTGAGTAAAATAAGATTTTTATATTAATTTTATATTTATATTTTAGAATTATTACAATTTTAAAAACTATACATTATAATCGAATCATTAATTTCGGACGTAAGATTTTTCAATTTTACGTCCGAAATGAATGATTCGATTATAATGTATAGTTTTTAAAATTGTAATAATTCTAAAATATAAATATAAAACTAATAATCATGATGAATTAATTTTTGAATTACGTAATTGAAATACACTTCCTTTAAACCGCCACTGTAACCTGCGTATGGCAAATTTCGACTAATCGATGCGTTACGCGTTCTAATTACTAAATCAATTAGAACGTACTTCTTGCAGCACTGTTTTCAGATTAGTGATGTTCCTACTATGGAAACACGGCATCGTCACAAAACCGGGTTTAATCGACATTGCTCCCATCAGATCTTTGATATTATTCTTCGATAGAGTTTTCATCACTTCGCCCAGGCTGCCTTTGTTTTTCGGCAAAACTACCAGAAGCGCGTAGTCAGTGTTCTGAAATACATGTGAATCTGTTTATAATAAGACACAGGTAGTATATTATTATAATATATTTATATTACTATTATTATTATTATTATTATTATTATTATTATTGTTAAAATATGGACACAGACCCGTTGTCATGGAGGTGGGGGGGGGGGACGCAAAGGGCATTGCTCCCTATAATTTTTATTAAAATACGACAATTTTTGAATTGATTAATATATTGGTAAAAAGAGTATATCAATAAGTGATAATTCAAATGTGAGTTGGTTTAATAAATAACGTATTTGTAGAGATAAAGTTGGTGGCTTGCCAAAATCTTAATTTGCCTTAGTTAACTTTTAAAAGTTTTTAGTTTTTCACAAACATAAGGTAGTGTACTTTGTCTGTCCCACCTATGATTTTCCTCAATCACATCATCGTTTATTTCGGTAAGCTTGACGGTAGGGTGTTGGGTCAACAGAAGCAACGTACTCGTTCATTGGTGACCATGCTAAATTTACCATAAACAGTTATGTATCTTTTTTCGATGCTAAATTAGCTTAAAAGTCGGGACTTACGTCATAGATTTAACGGATTTGGCCATATAATAATAAGTTATTTTACGTAAATTCGTGATAACTTAATTTGAAACTTATTTTTTCTAATTCTAACTTAAATCAGTAAGCTTAATATTAATTTTATTCATAAAAAAATAATAACCGATTGTTAAACGTTTTAAAAAAATTGTAATACGTACCTTGTAGGGTAATTTTAACACTGTGCAATTGAGGGATGGTATTTGTCCCATGGCGAAATTTCCGGCCGCGCCGAACGCCTTGATCACGTTTCCGTTCCATGATACGGACGTCTTGTGCCAAGTACTAGACGGCCAACTCAAATCCAATGAAAAACCGTTGAAGATCAGCATGGCATATTCTTTGAACGCTACTCGGTAAAATCAATGCAATTAAGAACGAGGAATAAACAAGTGGATTTATTATTTATTCATTTTAATGTATTGTTAAATTTTATTCTGAATCATAATATTTTTTTGATAGTTTCTATGAACGAAAATAAAATATCGTATTAATAGTTAAATTAACGATAAAAGTATGTTTGGACGAACGGATTAGTGCACTATCGTTTTATGGAAAATATATAAAATAATAAATAATAATAATAAAATAAATATAAAATATTGTCACTATTATATAATACTGGACTAATATGTAAATATTTGAAAGTTAAATTGCTTATAAACAATTAAAGTGTTATTATTTGGTTAAAGAACCATTCTGTGTACAGATCTTGAATTACCATACATTTTAATTATATATTACACGAGTATGTGGTATAATGTTTATAATAAATCAAAGTGATTTTATTTAAACGTAATTGAGATAGCATTTGTATTAAATATTTTTCAAGTAGGTAATATGCAATTTTTAAAGTTAAATTACTTTAGAATAACTCGTGACTACATGGAAAAATTTTAAGAAACTTAACCACATAACGAAAAAATATTTTTAGACTGTATTTTTTTTTAAACATCCCCACATTATGCATTAACATTTATATACTATAGACAGTGTAATATATATTCTAGTTTAATATTTAATAATTTTGAGGACAGCGATAAATATTACAGGTATTACACTTATGAATTATATGAATATATGTATATTTATTTTTATGTTTTAATATTGTGATGAAAAATTATGAAAAAAATTTGTACCAAAATCATTAAATATAACTGGTAAAATGATTGAGATTTTCATTAAATTTCTGAAAATAATGACATAAATTAACAAGTTAAACGATTTAATTCTTTTAGTATTCTTCCGGATGGAGAATGAAGTGTTGTATAACTTTTTATAATAAATGTGAAAATATACGTAAAATAGTATATATAATGTTTATATTATCAATAAATCGTATTTTTAACTTCCACTCATAAACATGACCTTCCTAATTTTTATTATAATGCATTGTAGCAAGTATTTTTAATAGAAATTTGAAATTTGTTCATAGTATTTAATTGTATTGTATTTACTATTGACTTTTAATTTCTCAAAAACCGGTTGTTTTGTCAGTATTTTTTATTTTCTTAAGTAAACTATGCTAATTAAATCTATATATATATATAAATTTAATTATAAATATCGAACGGCAAACATAATGAGAATGAGAAATGAAAACCTGACTTGAAATTAGCATAAATATAAAATAAATTTAATAATATATACATATATACTTAATATATTTTTTTATTCAAATACGGAACAAAGTAAACGAAATTAATAATTATACGTTTTTATTTTTATTATTTATTTCGAAATTAACATATCATAAACATGGTATAATTCTTCTACTTGTTCAGGGGAATTAGCGCTAAAAATGGATTCAACTAGACGTATGGGTGAAATGCAATGACGTAGATTTGGTTTAATTTGTTTAAGCATTTTTAAAACCGATCCAGGAATACTTTTGCGCTTTTTATTCGAATCGCATGCAAGCAGGTCAATCCAGTTCACTGGTCAGTAAAAAAAAAAAAAAACCACATACTTTCATATAAACTAACTACCATTAGTTTTATTCGTAAGAGTAATGTATATATTGTATAATATGTACAGCTGGTATAAAGCAAAATGTAGGTACGGGAAATAGAATTTGAGTTACAGATACTCCTTTTATTTATTTTTTACTATCAAACGATGCGTTTTTTTTTTTTTTTTTTGATTTGGATTCGCATCGGTAAAAATGACTAGAACTAGGGTTTTAATTCATTAATTTAAAGATTTAACGTATAACGGACTAAACAAGTTGAAAATATGTTTTATAACGTAATTCTAAACATTTTTCCTCGTCATAATTCGCTAAAGTTCAACATATATCATCGAAAAGTTTCGTATAATAAAGGCTAAAAAATAATTTTTCGTCATGCAAACAATGGACAACATATATTATAATTTTACTTCCCTATAGATATTATAAACACATTCGTCTGCTTTACGTGGTTACGTTTTAAAAACAGAATATTATTCGAGTACGCGTATTTTATAAAGAACTAGCTGATCCCGTGCAATTCGTTGTTCGTTAAATATACCAACTCTATATAACTAAAACTTTGTTCAATTCGTTATTTAATATTCTTAAATATAAGATAATTTATAATATAATTTCTAGTTCTAGATTTATCTTAAGTTTTCTGTTGCCCGAAATAAAAATTCTGATTCATAGCAGTATATTATCAGGTAGGCAATCTACCTGCGGTAGATCGCGAACCTAGTGCTGTTTGTACGTAAGTGTATGATTTAACTCTAATAAAGCATCAAAGTTATACTAAGTTTGACATAATACGGTGGATTAATATAATCAATTAATACATAATCCTAACCTAACCTTAACGTACTAAAGTCCGATGAATAAAAAAAACCAAATTTAACCTTTTTTAAATTAGCCTATCTTCTTCCCACAGATCTGCACACAAACATTCATTTATATATAATATAGCTAATCCTGTGCACTTCGTGTCCCGAAAAATTCACAAAAAAATTATGATTTTTCAACTCCTTTTTGGTGTAACTCACTGCAGTAAGTGTAACTCAGCCATAGGAGCCAAGATCATGGGAGCCAAGTAATCATGAGAGCCAATTAAAAAATAACAAAACACTAAATAATTATTATATTAATTTTATATATTACCAATGGCAACCACTAATAAATAAATATTATTCTCAAATCTTATAACCCCCATAGCAACCATTTATAAACAAAAATTTCTATCGTAAATCTCAAAATTCCTGTTTGAGCACCTTCTGGGGGGGGGGGTCAATCCCCTTTTTAAATTAGCCTTAAACCTACTCTAGACCTACCAAATATACACAGAAAATTTCATGAAAATCGGTCAAGTTGTTTCGGAGGAGTTCGATAACCAACACATTTTGCGATTCATTTTTATATTATATATGGTTTTTAAATATGTGTTTACTTTTAGTCGTGTGCTTATAAATCATACCGAGTATTTATTTTTTCAAAATTATTAATACATATTTGAATGGGTTTTTTTGCATTTTTTAGGGTTATTAATGTTTTTTGGGACATATTAGTTTTAATAATCGTAATAAATAATAAAATAAATTAAAGTAGTTACCGGTAACATCGTCGTAGATTGGAATATTTGGATCGTTGTTGGCTACGCGTATTATTTCCAAGTCCGGTCTGTCCACACTCCTCACATCGGTCAAGTAATAGTCCCGGGCAAGTTCGGCGAACGATTCTAATACGCTATAGTTCTTGTATACGTACAGGAAGTTTTTCAGCACCAATTTGTTCTGGAAGTTACTGTCCGAAGAATAGCTCTAAGGAAATGGGGAAGAAAGAAACAATGATTGTTACAAGTAATTGTATTGTATTAATTTCAAAAACGATTTTTATTTTTCTTATCATACTGTACAATTTTAGTATTAAGCGTGAAAAAGTTTTTTCGAAATCAAAATTATTAGAATAAGATATAGAAAAATGGGCAAATGTAAACTGGGCCCGCAATCACCTTTTTTGTTGTAAATTCGGCCCCGAAAATTTTAGGTAATAAAGTAGGTAGATTGTAAACTCGGCCCGGAAATTTCAGGTAAAAAAAAGGTTGGTTGTAATCTCGGCCCGATAATATTTACCAATAAAATATAATATTAATATATATTAAAATAAGCACGACTGATATGTGGGCCTGTGCATCAGTTGATAAGTGTTTAACAACTAATGCATGTGAATCATTTCATGCGCATTTTAATTCAAGTTTCAATTCCACTCACCCCAATATATATGCCGTTATTACAAAATTAAAAGAACTACAAACAGATGCGCACATTAAAATCAACAGCCTAGATACACCATTTCAATTAAAAAAAAAAAGAAACTAAAAAAAAAAAAGAGAACTCTTAGAAAGATCGCTTACAAAATATAAAAATAAAGAAATATCAGTGAGTGAATACGTAAAACACATGGCTTTTTACTTAAAAAAATAGATTTATATATTATTACGATGCAATTTTTCACTTATATTTTTACTCAACAGTTTTATATAGTTTTAGATTTTTTACACTTACAAATTTACATAAATACATTTTACATTAATTATATAACGAATTTCATATTATGAATAATAATATGACAATGAAAATAATTTTTGGAGGATAATGAGAATAGCCACTCGTGGTGTCCTCTGGGTAATGCTAAATGGTTCTTAAAAATATTATAAGAAAATTATATGTACATCCGGGCCGAGTTTACACCTAAATTATTTTTACCTGAAAAAATCACGGGCCGAGTTTACAATCGCCCAGAAAAATAGTGTATAAATAAAAACCAAAAGTACTCAGAGATTATGAAACTTAGTAACCATAAAATAACCAAAAAAGACGGCATCTATATAGATTTAGAAATCCGTTTCGTTACGTTTTCACACCGACAAAGTATTATTAAAAATATATTAATTGCTATAGTTAATTATATTAATTACTGTTTGTTATTGCTCGTGATTTATCGTGTTTCATTAGGAACCGCAATGTCTTTGATTTATAAAAAAATGTATATAGCATTGTTTACGATAAGGGAACGGGTAAAATGTACTTGAGAAGGATAAATTAAATAGAATTTTTAAATTTATTCTTGAATGCATTTTACTTACTTCCAGATAGTAATTCGGCAGTACTATCTACTTATTATAAAATCAATGTTAAACAATGTACATGCTTAAAAGTATGTAAATGGACTAGACAAGGATAGGAATTTCTAGTTAAAGCTGTTAGTCATCTTAAGCTTTATATGAAAAATGTTGATATAAAAAAGTTAATAATTAGTATGAGTGAGTTTTTAACTTTCAAGTTACCTTATCTGTACGTGGACTATTACAGGCTACATATATTTTTATGGTATTAGATTTATAGCTCCGTTTATCATTCATAAAAAGCTTTTTATTATTATATTTATGACGTATATACATTTATAAAATATATAGTTTAAATTTAAAAAGAGTTGGTACTAGGGATAAAATATTTATTCAAAAATATAACGATTATTTTAATTAATTCATTATAATCATGGGTGTTCACAGATATTTTTATAGGTAATTTATATGGAGTTATTTAATAAAAACTGTACATAAATACCATATTATAACAAGGGAAAGCTTAGAATTGAAAAAATAATTTTTAATATTTATTTTACACTTGAGGCCTGAAAATATAATAACTAGACTATATAAAGTAATAAAATCTACATAGTAAATCATAATTTGTAATTCTAATCTAATATAACCTACAATATCACTAAACCACACGAACCGTCAACCAGAATGAAGCTCATATAACTTAAATACATTGTATGAATATATTGTTTCTGTGTAACCAAGCATCGTAGTGTTAAAACGAATGATATATCCATAACCATCGTACCTATAAGCACGTATTTACATTGATTGTACATGTGCTCACCTTGATAGACGTAAGTATCTCCTTGTAAGTGTTCTTGTCCGGTAACTCTCCGCCCAATATCTCAACCAGTTCGTTCTTGGTCTCCGATTCGGCCCCTTCGGCCGCCAGCGCCAAAATCACCGAGCTAGCGAATGGAGATGCCACGTAATTGAAACCGTCTTCGGCTGTCGCCTGTAGGATACATAGGAAGCCAATATTAATACAAAGAAGGTACGGCAAGTGCAAAATAACTAATAAACATTTTATGCAAATCGCCGGTTTCCCTGGTTAATGGCTCACAAAAGACTCTACTGCGATCGGGATCCGGGCGAATAAGCCTGAAAGACCTACATTTAAAACCCGTGGGGGATCGAGCAGAGTTCCCGGAAGCCGGACACTCTGCTTGGGAATGATCGTTTTTTTACCGAGTCCTTCGGTAGAATCATCAATGCGTAGCGATTTGCAATCGGTACAATTTTCCGGAATATCGGTTAAACGATTTTGAATCCGTGCAGGGTACCGTATGAGATAGCTGAAAGTATATGGTATGTATATACCTTTATCAGAGCTTTGGTCAGCGTTTTTGTAGTTTTCGCCATGTACTGTTGCTGTTCATCGGACACGACGACGGTGGTCAACAGACTGCACAGACCGACGACGACCAATGGAACGTGGACGGTGAACATGTTAACGGTTCGATTTACGGTGATTTTAAATACTAACGATTGTGATGATATTATTAATATTGTTGCTAACTACTGTTGCTGCTGCGATCGTCCGTCTGTTTTCGCACTTCTGCTACTCGGACGTTAGATGTTGACCGTATATATAAGTGCGATCGTGGCCGCCGCACGAGTGTGTTGTTCACATCTGAATTTCAAGATCAATGATCTTTTTCTATCGGTAAATTGAAAAATGTATAATATAATAATATAATTAAAAGAAAAAAAAAACGACGGCTATAAAACCGGTCAGACTTCATTATATATTCACGTGGCGACTACCTCCGTGGTGGTGGCGGCGACTGTGACAACAGGGCCCAGTAGGAGTTCTTTATAGATTATATTATTATAGTATCATCTGTACATGTTTATAAATATTCGTTTAAAACCTACGTATGAAACCGCATGTTATTATAATTTCAATAGAAAGTTTTATTCAATTCGAAAGCGCGTATCCATTATCATGTGTAACGTCGCTTTTTAATTTTGCGAAACTACCGTGGTATCCGTCGCATTTCTGCGCACAGTTGGGGTACACTATATAATATTTTATACGTGCGCCAAAAATACATTATTTTATACATCATTAATTATCATGTTGTTACGCTTGTTTTACATTCACCATGACCGAACTATCTGCAATGTCCATTTACATAAATTTAAATCAGGATTAACTTCAAATAATTCATTATCATTAGACATCCGAGTTTATCGCCTTAATATCTATGGCACGACATTTCAAGTTATCTTTACTGTTAAAATCAAAAGAAATAACTTAGATTTTGATTCGACTTTTTTATTGAGTTAATATCAACTATATTGCAGTGTTTAAAAACAAGTTAAATTTTTAATAAGTAATGATTGTTTTACACTAACCATCTGTATTCTATATAATGTTATTCGCGTTGAGTTATCTGATATTATTGATCTGTGTACAAGATAACTAACCTAACGCCGAGTTGGCTAAAACCGAAATATTTGAGCTACATTATGAATTTCAATATTCACACTTCATTAACTACTCAGTTACACATAATGTGAGTGTAATATGTTATTATTAATTTATTTGTGATTTCAATTGTTTAGAGACAAATGTTTTTAATGATGAATTCATTCTTATTCGCTATTTATTGATTTTGAAGTTACATGTCGCAATATTTTTTATTATTTTACTATTCCAAAAAATGAACTAATATTTATCATGGTTGAATTTACAAGTTTAATAACTTATTCTAATGCTAATGTATATGAAAAACAAAATTTTTAACATTTATGGAGCGTGAACGGGACCGATGACCTGTGCATTACAAATTATTTAAAGGTTATCAGTTTTTTCATCATTATAATTTTCGAACGCATTATATATTTATAATATAATTTTTTATATCAACGAAGATTCAAGAGTTTGGGAATATTAACGGTAATAGATTGTAGTAATATTATTATTACTATTATTATTATTATTAATTCTTATCATTTTTTTTAAAAGTTAGTAACTGTAGTGCACGCGCCGATGAATGTACTCTGCGTCGTCACAGTTGTCTGCAGTTAAATTGTTAATACGTTAAATAGTTGAATGTTATTTTAAATTGTTATTAAATGTTAATCATTTGTCGAATGTTCGAAATTGTTGAGGAAACAATAATTATTATTAAATAATAAATTGTGAAGTTAGTAGTGTGGTATTTAATTCCTGACAATTGTTTAGCGGTCGTGTGACTTACCAGTACGTCGCTAGTAGTGCTCTTGATTTGATGTGGGTAATAACCGGGTACCCAGAAACCCGGCTACCCGTTTATCCGGGTAATACCCGATTTTGTGGGTAGTCAATGTTTTCGGGTAGTCGATGGTTTTTGGTGTACGTAAACGGTTTAGCTAACATTTAACTAACTCTTAACTCCTAAGAGGTAATCAGTATTAAATTATACATTACAAAATTATTCGAATAAAAAATATCTAAGAAAATATAAAAATATAATCTAAAATATACATACCTTAACATACCTAAGATCATTAAGCTATGGTTATCGAACAGAAACGGATAAGATAAACTAAAGTCTAGTTATTAATACTTTCATATTCTTATATACACTTTTACTATTATTGAATTATAAATACATATTGGAATTGTTGTCAAAATTTACAGAATATGTAAAAATATGTAAAATTAATATTTCTTAATTTATTGTAAATCACGTGAAACGAATTTATCATTAACAATAGTTAATTAATTTATCATGTTTTAAAAAAATATGTATTTACATACAAATCCCAGCTCTAGTAATGAGTATACAAATCATAACGGGTACCCGAAATTTTGTAAATTGGGTAATACCCGTAAAACCCGGTTACCCGGGTACCCGGGTAGTATCCGAGTACCCGGGTATCAAGAGCACTAGTCGCTACAACATAAAATATGATAAGAATTAATAATAATAATAGTAATAATAATATTACTACAAGATGGACACAATACATTTCTCTTCAAAATATTATTCAACGTTTATTTTTTAATGCATTTATTTTGTATTATTTTATTATAATCTATTTATATCTAATTTATATCTCCAATCACGTTATAAAACGTATTTGATTTTATTATTTTTGTTGTTATTTTAGCAAACAATTTTTAAGAACAATTACATGCAAACAATTGATTTGCGTCTTATGATTTTGTTTTAATTTTTGGTAACACATGAGTACGTTATTTGAACATATGAAAGAAAACTATGTAAGGAGTAGTCTTTGGAAATCGTTGAAAGGTTAGTAGGACTTCAACTTCTCTATTCACTTTTCTTTTAGTTGAGCTCCATACCCCTTTCCGTAGTCGATATACAAGTATATAATAATATAGTTAATTACGACGATTTTTTAACTTATCAAACGACCAACTTTTATAAATTCATATAACTCAATGTTATTGAAAATGTGCCAATTATTTTCTCTACTCGGACGCATTCTCGACGGATATTAAGCGCAACTGCTAATCCATTCGTGCTCGTTTACAACACGTTATTCTAGATCTCATTTTAGTAGTTAATCCAACTAAATTAAAATCTCTTAATCTCTTAATCTCTCTCTCTCTCTCTCTCTCTCTTTCCTTTGAGTGGATATTTTTAAATATTCTAGCAAATGAATATTATTAAATAAATCCTATCCCACAACAGTAAACGCTTTTCTTCGAAATAATTATAAACAGTTTTGAAATGTGTACATAGACGGTTTACTATACATTTCTCGTATTATTAAATGTTATCTGAGTGGGAATGACTCTGAAACGCATTTAAATTACCATACAATTACTGCATTATGTATACATTTCAAAATTGATTAACAGGTATGAACGTACCTATACGATTGCATAAAATCAAAAATTATTATTAGCTCATCATCGTACATACTATATCATTTTATTGATATAGAAAACAACAAAATAGTAAAATGCTTTGTCTGCTGTAGATAAAACATGTAGACAAAAACGTGAAAATTTGTTTTACGCGTTGTATTTTATACTGTACAATATATATAAATTATATTAGATTTCTTTAAAAACACGGTAACATATTTCACATACAGTAATCGTACTATGCAAGGCACTTATGTTATCTTTATCACAATTATAATTATAACAGATCAATATTTAGACTGTATGGCGTATAACACGATATAATATTATCTCTGCGCAAGACATAAGATTAAAAATAATTAAAGCGGTGAAAAATTAAACAAAAGTTTTTCTGGTCTAAAAATTAGATTTCTAATCTGTTATAATTTTTTTTCGCCGTATTAAATATGTACGCTCGCGTAATTAATCAACAAAAACCTTATGGTAATCGTATCCGATTAATTATGTAATATTATTGAGCGACGGATACTGCTTTTCGGTGTATTATAATATACTGGTCGTTAGACGGGAAAACAATAATTTTGTATTACATCTTATACATAAGGTGTACAAGTGATACACACATATGTGTATATTGAGTTATCTCTATATCCCGTCTATAAGGCGTTTTTATACGACTGTTGCGACGTATTAATGTTGCTTTGTTGATGATCGGGCGTCGCATGATCCGCCGTTTTGTAGTTGACAAGAAAATCTTCACCGTTAGGTTGAATCTTCAACGGGTCGTCTTCGTCCAGTTCAGCCTCTAGATTTTCGATATCGTCCTATACAAAAAAAACCCTCATTGATAAGCTTGAGTGCATCGGGGATGGTTTGGATCACGTAAAGAAACTGTTTCCCAAGTCAGAGTTCACCCGACCCCGCTCTGATAATATACAATCTAAATCGATACAATTATTTGTACTTGAAAAAGTTATCGCCAAAGTATTATATAGAATGACTTATTTTTTTGGTTTCTTCAGTTGTACTTTAAAAAGAGTTCCTATTGCACAGGTCGTTGTGTTCAATTGACGAACTATTATAAAAACTGTACACCGAAATGGTGGATTTGAGTGGTGGGTCAAACAAAACTGTTTCGTTACTAAATGTTGACAATATTTTATTGCTGAAAAGTTAACCTCCAAAATTCAAATAACACAATCACTAAATTCGTTGGTGGAGCATTAGAACTACTGGTACGCTATGAAAGTCAGTAATTTTAGTTTGTTACATTTTCGTTTATGTTAACACCCAATCGTTAATCTATGTATTTAATTATATTGTATAATACATCATATTAAATAACAAATTAGTTATTTGGCTAAAGAACAAATTATATACAATAATAATAGCAAACTAATATTTTAATAATTATCAACGTATAGTATTTTATAATATATTTGGAAAAAAAGTTTTACGTTATCGTCGTGGTTTTCACTGCCTCTTTCATCGTCGTCGCTATTATCGTCTTCCTCGTCGTCGTCGTCATCGTCGTCCGATAAATCGAAAGCCGGATGTTTATTTTGTAACAATATATTCCTCACGTCGACTAGTTGTTCAATCGCCGACGGATACGCGTTGATATTATTTTCGATCGTTTTCTCGATGACGCCGATCAGTCCTTCTTCCTTGGCCACGGCCATCATGTCCGGATTTTTAAAAAAGTTGTACAATATTCCAGATATACATGGCATAATCTACAAACGAAAATCGTTATGTTAACACAAAATAATAAGTAAGTCTTATGTACCTACATATTATATTACAATAAAAGCGTTTTTTCTCAATATTACATACAAGAAAAATAAGCAATGCGAATATATAAGATGGTCTACATCGTATTAAGTCGAAAGTCAGAAACTATAGAATAGTGTTTAGGCTCGTTTCGTATCATAATATAAAGAAACGTCTTGTTTTGGTCTAGTTTTATCCACCCGTTTCTGGTTTAATGTACATTAACAATTAGCACAACAAAATCCATGGATTTAAAAACCGAAAAGTTTTCGCATACAATGTACCCAACTCGAATATCCCTCACTATCATATACGGAGCTCAGCAGTACCAAATAACATTCAAAAGACCCCCTGTGGCCACATGAGATATGATATGAAATCAGGAGTGTGAAATTAGGAGTTTGGTTTTGGGGGTTCAACTTTTCTTCCCCTTTATCCAAAAAGCTTTTTTCCATACTGTATATACAACTATGTAATTAAATTGAGTTTTACATTTTTAACTTCTCCCCCTCCCCTCAACCGTATCATTGATACATCCCTGAGTGTTATGCACTAACGTCCACGTCCATTGTCGAGATGAAAACGCTCAGGCTCTTGAACAGGTTACGGGCACGGGAACTACAAGCCTGAACGGCCGACTGGCACTGGCACAGGTTCATGAAAAGCGCCAGACTGTACTCCAGATCGTACATCTCGTACTTGTTCCGATCACCATCGAATTCGCTCTTCCGGACGAGCTGATCGGCCAGCCACGTGATTAGGCCGGCCACGATCATCGTCTTCCGCTGTCGCGATCTGTCAAACGGTTTTGTTCAGCGCATATACGATCGCCGTACCACGTCTTACTGGGATGAAACGGGTATTATATGGTAACTTATAATAAATCATTGACGTAAATAGGGTCCTTACACGTATAGTGCTCGAGACCAATAGGTTGCAAGAACAAAAATAACAAGTGGGTAGGGGCTTGGTCATCCATCTGCTACACACATGGCTTAGGGCGAGTTTAAGATGGTCCAGGGAACTTTTGAAACCACGCCCTAACTATTTACGTCCATGACAGTAATAGATCGCATACAAGCATACTCACTTCGTGCTGAGTTTTTGTAACGTTCCCAACAACATGTTGCACGTGATAGTGTCCCAGAAGTGTTGAGAAGATATGGTCTGGGTCACGATGAGACGCAACAAGAACGGCGAGCCTGCCAGATATCTGCGACCGTTGTGGAAAGACGCTAGCGCGTTCAGCAGTCTCGAGATCATCTGCTGCAGTGGGTGCGGTCCGTTTGTCATCGTCAACCATTTCATGATACCATAATCGGCTTTCGTCTTACGCAAGTCCAACAGATCGTATTTCTTCAGCATGGCCACCGTGTCCGATCTATTCTCCGATTTGGTCAACCTCTTGGAAAAAATACGAAAAAACACTATACTATAGTGAATCAGCGACAATGACTAGCAAATATTTATGTGTATTGTACTACGGACGAATACTGGATGAGATAAATAATGAAATATTATGCAAACATTTATAAGAAATAGTAGTAAGTATAAGTGATGGGAATGAAATCCGGATTCTTCGAAAAGCCGCCAAATTCGGATTTCGGATTTCGGATTTTAGGCTAGAAAATCCGAGATTTGGGTTTATCATTGCAAATTTCGGTATTCTAATCATATGATTTTCATTATACCAATTTTTAGTCGTTCTTTAATTTCTCGGGCAAAATGATGGTGGTCTAAATAAGATATCTCAATAATTGGTAAACATTTCAAGTCTCACGTACCATTATTTTTGGAGATACGACTAATAATAACTAAAATGTATTTTATGATACCGACTTATATATTATTTATTTAAAAATATTTTTATAGTATTTATTTTATATTGTGTGCCTAATTTTCTTTGATCTATTAATTTATAACTTTCATTATTTATTTATTTATTTATTCAAAAATATTTTTATAAGCAACTCATAATGTTTTTGTTCAAAAAATATAATTTTATTTTAAAAATATTTAATTATTTTGTATTTACTATAAGTAATTCTTAAAAAGAATACTAATTTAATTTTTTCAAATCCGAAATCCGGATTTTAGAATCCAAAATTCGAGTATACAGTAAAATCCGGATTTTGGAATTCGAACTTCAAATATCGGGATTTTCAAATGTCTGTGAATCCTCCGGATTTTTACCATCACTATTAAGTGTATGAAATGAACTATTATAAATTTATAGGAATTAAGCAAAACAAAAATAAAACATGTAAATCTTCAGCTTTCAAATTTTAGTTGTAAGTGTACGAACAGGTGACATAATTTTGGAAGACATTAAAATTAATTGACACGTTTTCTGTACTTACCCACCGAAGAGCTTGTAAAATTAGTAATTTGTTCTTGGTACTGTTACCGTCTCGAAGTTCAAGTTTGATTTTATACACGGCCAAATCGGTTCGATCATCCACCATCTTTAAGTTTTGCTAACATGTTAAAGTATATTTAAGTATTAGCATTTTATTAAATTGTTAATATTATTACTAATTCTAGGCTGAACGCTATTATAAAAAAAACTAACTTCGTTCTCTTCGTTAATGTCCACGACGGCGTTACAATTTTTCAAAATAATTTCCAAATTAATCGATTGTCCTCGTATTGAGTTTTCTAACGCATTTAAGAGTTCCGTCGCTAAAACTAATGGCAATGTAATATATATATAATATTATAAATAAAATATTATTATAGATTTTTAGTCTTTTATTATGTATTACGTTTTATTAAGTTACGATACTACATACAAACTATTTGAGTATGAAGGATTATTTACACAAACCATTCAGGGGTTTATATTCCTTGTATAGTGATTTAAAATTTTTCTTCGTCAGTTTTCGCTTTTGTACGTCTTTGCTAGGTACCAGTATGACCAACGAGTTGATAGTGACGTCTAGAATAAAGTCCTCCAGTCGTTTGTTCAACGAGATACACCATCGGTTTCCCTTAAAATCATATATAAAACGATTTTAGGCCCACTACGCGTCTAATCAACATTGTTATAACATTGTCAATGTACTTTGAAGAGATTTTTGAACGAAGGATGTTGCATCGGATCGAATACGTAGGGCAGCGCGAAATACGGTAGGAACTCAGTCTTCGTGCTGAACTCCGCACCCCTTTGTAGGAGGAAAGTGCGAAACGCTTCCATCGAACTCTTCTCGTCGTTTTCCCCGCATTTGCCGTCACTACTAATTTCAGATTTACCCGCTCGTTTTTTACACTCTTCTATGGTGTAGTACACGTGAAGGTAGAACGTTAGCTTTCTGTACTCGTCCATATTTCTAATCTCGTTCGGCAAATCGTCCCATATCTGTGAAAATTACGCGAGTTCACGATCGTTACATAATTCGGTTATAAAAAATCAGCCATTTTTCAGACAACACATCATGATACTCTCTAATAAGTGTTTTTTTTTGTTGTTTTTTAAAGAATTTCCAACGGTTCTATCGAAACGTGAAAAAAAGTAATCGCATTGTTTTTGTATGTTAAAAATACTACATGTACAAACTCTATATAACGTAAAGTGTTTTAAATATATTCTAAATACTCTAGATCAGAGGTTCCCGAGCTTTTTATTATACGACCCATTTTGGGAATTTTTTAAAATTTGGCGACCCACAATATCAATGAATGACCTATTTTTTTTAGTGAATCAGTTGCTTACAACAAAAAATATAAATTTATTTTTAATATAAAAATATAGCGCGACCCACCAAAAATATAATTGCGACCCAATTTTAGGTCGCGACCCACAGTTTGGGAACCTCTGCTCTAGATAAACCATGTGCGGTATTCGCGAATGACTTGAAGTCGCGTTTGGGGTAATAATTTATACATAAATATAGTTGATACCCGTTGAAAAAAATATCTGTGCGACGGGCTTGACATTTAAAAGTGCTCATTGTTGTTCCTCTCATACCTTCATAAACGTTGACCTAGAAGCGGATTGAAAAGATTCGATTATAGACGCCGCACGATCTTTGGATATGTGAGCTGGAACATTGGTCTCCGTCGTTTTTGACGGTGCTGGCATATTCAGCTTGCAACACTCTTCGAGGAAACAGGCGGAGGTCTCCGTCATGTTATTGGACAACAAAAACTGGTAAATTGTAAAATGCAATAATCGTCTATTGTACGCATAGTATCGCGCTCGAAGCGATCGAAATAATTCACCGATTATTATAATACCGGGCTAATTGTTAACGTAATAAATAATAATAATTGTAATTACGTACTTCATAGATGTGTTGCAATGTTTTCGCTTCACACGTAGAGTACTTTTTCAACCTATCCATTGTCAGTGACTACAAGCTTAATTGAAACAACGCTACGCCCTAAAGCGTATCGACTGTTTTTATGTATTCATAAATATTCAACCGTAGCGTGTTCGCCGCGTTAAATCGATATTGTAGCCAACGGCGTTGTTGTATACACATAAGCACACAATTATACAACCCGAGTTTTATTTCTTTCTAGTATGATAACAATCACCGTTGGTAGGACTCACAATTATCAATGTTTTGGCAGGGCAGATTTTTCAAATACGTAATAATGCACACTTAATATAATAAGAATTTCAATTACAAAGATATATAATATTTATTCATTTTTAACTTTGTCACATTTAAAATATACATTCTTAACAAAAAATAATAATAATAATAATGTTTTATAAAGCTATAATTACAATAGTATAATTTCACACAACAACAGTATACACCATCAAGATACTTTACAAAAAAAAGCGGTTTGAGGGTGGAAAGTATACATTTTTATATTTGAAGAAAAATTATTGTCACGATTAACAAATAAAAAGTTTGGCAGGTAAAATAAATTTAATTTTTTCTCCAAATGTAATCAAACACTGTGTTGTCGTAATTTCTTGTCGTCTTCCCATTTTTTGACTCTTCTCAAAGGATAGCAGATAACTGCAGATGCAACCAGTATCACTCCGGACAAATAGAACGACATATTGTAGTTACCGGTAAAATCTTTAAACAGTCCTGTTTAAATCGTAACAATGATTTAGATAAAAAAAGAAACATTCAACAAAATAGTTATTGATAACCGCCCAAGAGGTAACAATACCGAGGTACATATACAACATAATGATCACCATATATGTATATTATGTGTGTGCGTATGTTAATAACTGTTGATCTATACTTGCCTAGCAGTGGAGCCCCGATGGCGGCCGCTACTCCTTGGAACATTAACAAAACACCAAAAGCGTTTGTTAGTAGTTCGAGCCCGGTCAACTCGACGATCATTGTCGATCTTAAGGATGCAAAACAAGCTAAAGTGTTTGATGGGAAAACAAATCGTGTTAATGTTTGGCATATAGCTATGTATAAACAACTTTTTTTTTAATCTTCACGGTTCAAGACCGCGGTATTCTTACCCATGGAAAATCCAAATAGCGACGCATACAAATAGTAAGAAAACACTGAAAATGGGAGAAGCGGCAACAAAATGGTGTACAACCCTCCAAACGTAAGAGACACGTTGTTTACCATAATCGGATCGACCGACTCGTAACTAGATATCCAACCGCAAATCACTCTGCCGAAAGTGTTGGTTATGCCAGTCGTGGACACCAGCCACACAGCTACATTTTTGTCCATGCCCTCGCTAATCGCTTTTTCTATAGAGATATAAAGTAAATACGTGGGTGAACATAATGCAAATAATTATTATTAGATCAAATAAGAAATCAAAAAAAAAAGGACAAGACTCGGGCGTTTGGGCGAGATACAGAGATGGGTTTGCTGTATTGGTCTTTGAAACCAATGTACAATTTGCTCGCTTAAAAACGATTTTAAGCAAAAAAGGCTGGATGAATCAGTTTATATTTTAGAAAATTATTTGATATAGTAGAAGAACCAAATATCTAAATAAAATAGATATATCAATATTCTACCTTTCGTAAAAGTTAAAAAGTGCAATTACAACTTTGGAAAATTGAAAATATTAAGTACCCTTAAATCGTGCAAACTAAAAACTATTAACTATTTTTAACTAAATCTCATATAAATAAAACAAAGTCGGGTTAGTTACACCATTTATAACTCAAAAAAAGGTTGGACCGATTTTGATGATCTTTGATTTATTTAATTCGTATCCGAATAGGAGAATAATTATTAAAATGTATTGGAAAGATTTACGTAAAAAATGATATATTAAATATTAATTTAGAAAGATATTATTTGAATGGTTTAATAATCGTATTAAATTCATATTAAAGTTTAGTAATATTATTTTTCCCGTTCACCAAGCAGCTCGCGATAACGAATCACCTTGTATTCTTTGAAAAAAATAAAAACGCACGAAAACGATGGCTGTACATTATCACGACTAATAAATATTACCGAAAGCCCGTGTAATGTTTATATTATTAGAAAAAAAAGAAATGTGGTACGGGCCGCTGTGCATGGTCGTTGCACTTCCCGTTCACGCGACCTAAAAGGATGCACAACCGTCACAATCGCCGTGGCAGTGAATTCGCGTTCCTATCATGACTCTGTTTTAATTATATAAAAATAATATATTTATTTATATTTAATATTATATAAATAATATATTATCCTAATAAACTATTGAACTTATGTTTTTCATTTTATTACGTTAATTAAAATCATAAATTACATTTTGCAAAAAAAGGTATCACTACATCCATAGACTGTTTGGCAGTATGAAGTTCACCGGGTCAGCTAGTATTTAATGTGGTTTAATGGAAATTTGTTAAAATATCTAATTTCGACAACATTTTAATTTGTAATGGTCATATATTATTTTTGGTAATTTCCAAAAAAAATTTTGGTCTTTGGTCTTTACTCAAAATAGTCTTTGGTGTAAAAATTGAAAATCATGAATTTTTATTTACAAAAATGTAGTGAATTTCTGTGATTTTATCTTTTTGTCAAAACCTAATAATTTCGAAAATTTAATTTTTTTTTAATCAGCAATATTTAAATACGACAAACTTTAAGTTGAATTTTCAAAACTTTTGATCAATCGAAAATTATATTATCGAAATTTTTGAAAAAAAAAGTAAGAAAACATGAAAAATTCAATTTTATTTAAATATAGTTCAATAAATAAATTTTTGAAAACTATACTATTTAAAAAACAGTGATATAAGTATTCGGTAAAAATGTCATGTTTGAAAGATTATTATTTTTTAATTTAAGAATATATCAAAAATTTGATTTTGTCGAAAATTGGTATGTCGTAATGATACCTATATTTTATAACTTTTCTTCTGTTTTTTGCAATTATTTAGAAAAGTAAAAATAAATTCATAAAATTATCTTTTTCCATAGCACCAAGATGATAGGAGTACTGATTGAAATCAAATTGTACACAAATCCAAAAGAAAACAATACACTTCATGGCCCTTAATCAAAGCCGTCCCAATGGCAGGACGAGTGGGGCCCTCGGATCGGGCCCCGCGATCTCACTACAATTGGATAGGCTTTATTAAGTTTAATTATATGACATGTTGCGTTATTACTTTATTTACTTATTCATACTGTTGTAAGTGCAAGGTACTATATTTGTTAAGTCTATTTGCGCACATTTGAGTTTCAATATGCAACTGACGCACATTAGTGATATTTTCGACATTTAAGGCCCCGCAATTTTACTGTGTCTCGAGCCCCGTAAATTATCAGAACGGCCCTACCCTTGATTCACTCAGAATCTAAAATTATTTAATTATCGCTAATGAAACCATCATTGTTCGTTGATTAATACGTTTCGATAATTACTAGGGTGCGAACTTCAATGTGAAGAGTATTATTATTATTTTTTTTTAATATCCTTTTTCACAAAGTTTATTTCATTCATCAAAAAATTATAAAACAAAAAATTTATTTTACATATTTTATTGAATTTTTAGATCTTTTTTGATTTTTAGAATATAGATTGATATTTATAGTGCATTATTGTGTGAGTGTGTTATTTTTATAATTACCACTGATGTACATGAACGGGACAAAAAATCCGAGTAACGTCAGAAAACCGCTGCACGTCAGTACTAAAAACGACGGAGAGGACAAAATCGAAAAGTCCAACATCGTCGTGAGTGTGTGCATGGCTGATTTATAATATTTTTTCATGTTTTTTCGGAACGAGTTGTTCTTGGCGCAAGGGTCATCTCCTTCTTCTTCGATTTCGTTCCAAGCTGGTATTCTCGTCACCGACATTGCGTAATTCAACGAGCTCACCTAGAAACACATAACGATACCTGCAAGAAATAAATAAGTCTTGCCCACGCACGTGTGACATGACGCGCGACCTGCAACATTATTCGAGCACGCGATCACGAAACTCGTTTCAACGTATTCAACCACGTTTCAGCGTATACGTTTTTTACAGTCTTCAACGTTTTCAAATAAATAATAGAAAAACAATATATATTTAATAAGGAAAACTTATACTGAATGATTTTACCTGTGAGGAATACTGGGGTAGTCTGGATAAGCTTCCTCCGAAAAATCTATCGTCTCTGTCCATTAAATGTGCCGATAGCGATGGTCTCCTTAGACTGACTACAGACAATTTCTTTTCCGGTGTTCCGGTCGGTGATAATTTATCTTTCAAGTACTGGTTGTGCGTGTTAAGCGAATGGCAAGATAAACTTATGTTCAGAGGTTCGGGCGTCAAACGATCAGACAAATGGTTGTATATTTCTTCGACCGTCGGAGCTCCGACTTTGGAGGAATTGTGTTTACTGTCCAATGACATTTTTCTCTCAGCGTTTATCGTCAACAGTGGCTCATCTTCCGGTATTTTAGGTTCCATTACAACTGGATTGTTAGAAATTGGCACTTCAACAATAGTAGGTTTTAATGGTCGAAAAAGTATCCCGACAACGGCACAACTTAATGCTAGACCTGAATTCAATAATAATAGTTAATATTAAAATATAATATTTGTATTTTTTTTTTTAAACATTCACTCTTAGTTTTTATCATGGGAAACAATAATATAATTTTAACATTTTCTACTTCTTGGAAAATTCTAAACTTTATATCATAATATTTCACTAAATACATCAATTAAATGATATTGAAAAGTATATTAATTAGTTATCTAAAATATGGGTTCTTAAAAAAATAAATTATTTTAAATAATCTGTTTGGTCTTTGATGAATTTAATTTCAAATAAACTAGTGTTGAATCGTTTTTGTTCTATTTAATAACTCCTAAAATGTAATTATGTATATATGTACTATTTTATATTTATTTTTTTTAATGCACCTGCTTGAACCAACAAGGTAATTCGCCAACCACCCTGTTGAACCAAATATGCATTCAATGGTGCAAGCACAAATGTGCCTATTCCGGATCCGCATACCGCTATACCTGTAGCAAGTGCTCTCCATTTATCAAAATAAAAGCCTGGTATTAATACCGCAGATACATATATCATACTGAACCCGACGCCTGTAAAAATAAAAATATGTTGTATAATTTTTTGTATAAAGACTTTTTTTTCGTGTATTTATTATAAATTATCCAATAAGCAATTTCAATATAAACAGACTAATTTATTTTAAATTGATGTAATTATTAATTAATTATTTTATATAGTGTATATTATATTAAGACGAGCATAATTAATAAAACAATAAAGCGTCAATTGGTATCAATAATTTGAAACCAAACTATTTAGTGCAGTCTTTGAAAGTTTTATTTTGTACTTGACCTAATGAACATTGAAACCTCAAGCTATAGATATATAACACAATCGTATCTCGTCTAATAAATTATCAAAAACGTGATTATAATCTAGAACAAATAAGTAAAGAGTATTGGCATATTTTCAATAGTTAAATTACGTCGTTCTACTGTCAATAAGCTTTACAACAGAAGGACTGTGGTTATGCAAACAATTATTCATAAAATTCAATGCAGGTACACGTATTCGAATCCGATAATTATTTAAAAACTGTTAGTGTACGAGAATATCAAAAAATCTTATTGATATCAAAACAAATTACCTAAAATATTTTAATACAAAAATAGTAAAAAAATTCACAGAAAGTTATGTAATATACGATCATAAACTATATTATAAATAATAAGTTAAAACTACGACTTACCACCGACAATACCATAACAGAACATAAGTTGGTACAGAGATTGTACATAAGCTGCACATGCAAATGCAATACAGGATATTATGCTTCCAATAATAGTGACTGATCGGAAATCCACACTATTTAGAAGTGCACTAACGAATGGGCCTTTAATCGAAAAAAATACATTATGTGAATTTTCAACGCATTGTGTAGGTACGTATTATTGTGTACAAAAATTTACATTGTCGTGCACATTTTATGTTAATAAAACAGCAAAGACGTTAGTATTTGAAGTTTGACTCGTAAAGTAATGCTTGATGTTTTATAGTGTAAAATTTGAATAATCTTGCAGTGCAAGAGTATATAATATGTATTTAATACCTGCAATCAAATAAAATCCATTTAACAGAGATCCAACGATTGAGATCTTTGAATCTGACTCATGGAATGAATCTACCATGTCCTTTAAGAGCATGCCGAAAGAATAAATTATTCCATCTACAACAACATTGCAATAAAATGCTGCGAAAACCACTACCCATCCCCAACCACCATCGGGAGGGACTACGATTGCCAATGATCCTCCGGCTCCTTTTTTCATCTGAAAATAATATGAACATAATATTTACGTATGTAATCGTATATAACTATTATATTATAAACAGTATTTAGTAAAAAAAATTTCCCATCTATAAAAATTAAGAAAAAAAAACTAATCGTATGTAAAAAATAC
Source organism: Sipha maydis (assembly GCA_034509805.1). NCBI lineage: Eukaryota > Metazoa > Arthropoda > Insecta > Hemiptera > Aphididae > Sipha > Sipha maydis. The sequence goes on along the minus strand of JASXSY010001800.1, from coordinate 142,192 downwards.
ATTTTTTTTTTTTATATTATACAAGCCATTAAGACCTTTTGTATGTTTCCACTAAGCTTTTCTATCTGTTCTAAATCTATTACATTTCAATATATTTTAGAAAATTACATTGTTTATAATATTATACACTATAAATTAATTATTTTTTAGCTAAGTTTAAATAATTTAATGGTTTGTATTTCTTTAAATAAATACGAAACGAAACAAAGTAAGTGATTTTTAATATTTAACTGAGTATGGCCAAAAATCAAATCATCAATTAATTTATAAATAATAGACAAATATTTAAGTAATTGTTTCACCTTGGGGTAATATAATTTAATACCAATTTTCAAATATATATATTTAATTATTATTCAATAAATAAATATTTATTGATAAAGAAAATATAATTAAATATAATTATAATTTTTTTATCGAAAAATACTTTTGGTTAGGTTATTTGTTTCATTCAGATATTAGACAGTAAATTTCAGTCGTTTTTAAATATTAATATTATCAGAAGAATTAATTATTTACTTTTGTTAATCATCTTTACTCAAATTAGTATTAGTTATTTGAAAATTCTTTAATACTTGGCGATCTTTCTGAAGTGATTTATTATACTTATTGCTTATGAACTCGTATATTAACTATTGATTTCATAATAAATCAACAATCATAAATTTCTTTGAATTTGTTTGTTTGTTTTTATAATTTAGACATCAAATGTTTTATGTATTTATTTAGCATATGGTAATGACCTCTTTATGACGAATTAGAAATACGGCGGGAATATGAATTCCACGTACCTACCAGGTATGTGGAATGTAAACCCAAGAGATGGAAAGAAAATCGTTATCACATGATTTATGACATTTTTTTATAATTACAGTGCACTTGCAATTAGTAAGTATTAACACGGACGTGAGGCCATGCAGTGTTGAACCTACATAAAATGTGTACTTACCGTCAGTAATGGTTAACCATATTATGGATAGGAAAATATTACGATTGCCTCTTGCCTGTCGGTGTAAACTATTCATAATGACAACTATACGTAACACAGCCAAGGTAAAGCACAATAAGGTGTACATTTATAAAAAGGTCTTGGTTGAACTAATGAATTATGGGAAAATATTATAAATTATTCTACCAAGTGACATTGTAAGTCAGATAAAAAAAATGTTAAATTAGAACGTTTTTGAATCCACGAAAATAAAAGTTAAACAATAATATTTAAACATATGAATATTGAAAATTTTAATAGTTACACCAAAAGTTATAAAAGTTATAAAGTCGTAAAAATTTTTACGAATTGTAAGTGTACTCATTGAATTATCGTGTAGTAGGTACACAATAATAATTTAAACATGCAATCATCGAAGACGATTGGTTTGTGTTTTATATTTCAAACAAAATTGCTCAACGCACCTTACATCAGAATCTTAATTTTAACATTTAGGTCACCGCCTAAAACACTAATAAATGGTTTTTATATATAATAGACCATATAAAATAAATGGAAAGGTATAAAATAAATACTATAATTTTTACTTAAATTGAAATAAATAAATGTAATAGTTATCAAATCATAACCTAAAAAGTAAATGAAAATAGTTTGTAAAAAAATGTTTAATTCTATATCTGCATGTATAATATTTTTTATTTTATTTACCAAACACGAAATATTAAGAAAACAAACGAATATCCATGCATGTTTAAGACATGTTAATCTGTAAAAAAAAACTTTTACAGCAACGTGACCACTTCAAACCTTTCTAAGAGTGTTTGATTGGTCACTCAAAACTGGTTTACAATCTTATACAATATGAATGGTAGTAATTAATTATTTATTTATACAATATAGTTTATCTATTAGAAAAATATAAATAAATAAAAAATTTTAGATTTCATTTAACATATTGATAAATTCAAAAATTAAAAATTATAGTTTTTAACAATTAGTGATTATTATACACACTGAATAATATTATGATAAGCAATAAATTACTTTCCTTGTAAAAAAATGATAAACATATTTAAATGTATTAAAAAATAGTGTTAAAATTCCCAAAAATGCCTCATTGCTATTGTGCATAATAGTACGTTTTATTAAACTATGGAGAAATAATAAATAATAATAGCACAGTATTATTCGTTATTTTATGCCAGAAAGCTTGTGCGATGAATAGGACAATGCGAAAATGTAAGACTTAAGAAGACCTATATCAAACATTAACTTCAAACGTCAAAAACTTCTATATCAATTGTTTAAATCTAATTTACGATTTATTTTTAAAACAATAAAACCAACCGATATTAAAAAAGATAACATTGCGTTATGTATAAATATTATAAATTATAATATATGCAGGACAATTAGGTCATAGTATGTATTACATTTAAACTTGTTCCGAATTGTCATTTAATTTACATTTTTTTTCACTCATTTTGCAAACTTATTTAAACCACTCCGTAAGACATATACAATATAGTTTTGATTAATAAGATATTATTTACTATTTTTATGTCAATAACATTTCATTAGGTTTGTTAAATTTGTCCAAGGGTATTAGTCACTTCTTTTTTTCTCAATTTTCCATTTTAGATTCTGTTCGAAAAATCTTTAATAATTTACAATCTGTGAATGATTATAAGAAAATCTTTTTCTGTCAAAAAAAAAAAAAAAAAGTTGTAAACAAAATTATTACTATATATCACTTTAATAGATTGTAAATTGAACCTCGATTGTCTTTTATTTAGGTAATTTTTAACTGTTTAAAAAATTATGTAAAAATGTAAAGAATCACACAAGATATTGAAGAATATCTAGTTAATTTTAAATACTACAATTTTTTAGTTGAAATTTAAAATAATAACACTTTAGTGTTTATTTGTTCAATGGTTATATTGTATTATTTTTTATTATTTACACAAATTAGCTAAATAACATTTAGGATTTCTCTGTATCAAAACTCGATTTTAATACATTGCTAAAATAATTAATTATACATTTTAAGAATGATTACAATCGGAAACGTATTCGTTTGATGAGCCTGGGCCCTATGACAAAAAAAAAGTGAAACAGCCAATTAATATAGATTATTAAATGAAACTCGATTTCAAGGGTACGGGCGAAATAATCAACGAAGTGCTACAACAATTATCTATGAGGACACATACGCACATAATATGTAAATAATATTTAATTGAACCATATCTTCTGCTGATATCTTCGATTATAGCCATGGAGACCCCTTGTAGATCACGTCAATTGAAAATTAATAGCTGAATAATAAACATGCATTATCATATTATATTACATTGAACCTACATTTAATGATTGATAACATGTATATTATTCTCATCATCGTACTCAAAAATTTAATAAAATGTTGAAAAATTAATTTATTCTAACCGCATTGAAAAAAAACACCTTTTGATATTCAATATGTAGAATTGTATGTATAGTTCTAGCTTTAAAACGATTTATTTTATTTTATATTCTGTAAATCGTGTGTCCGCGTCAATTTTTAATATCCAGTCATGCGTTAAGCCACTTAGATTCTTGTAGAAACCACGTTTTTGAAAAAACCACTAAATATTCTACATTTACAAAACACATAAGAGTTAATGGTTAATATTAAGCTTGCTGCAATAGATGGCTGTAATCTATTATGCAATATAATACTGCAGCGGAAAAGAACGAAATGTAGAAAACCGAAAAGTGCATTAAACATTATTGAATCATTTACATATCTCATTAATTCAAGTATATAATGTTGCTTGTATTTTAAAGTAACGATAATAATATACGAAATAGAGTTAAATATACTCCTAACTATTAAGATGCAGTATAGTACTATTATTTTTTATATATGTTAATGAAGATACGTAAGACATCAAACAACGTCTATTGACTACATTTTCCTAACAATAAACAAGATACATAGGTTTATATTAATTATATATCTTATGGATATTAAGAGTAGTCTAAAATGACGTATGTTTTAGTCTCGTCAGGTTAAATGCTTATTCGATACAATTAAAAAATATAATATTTTCCTCGTGTTATTAAGTACATAGTTTCATTCAGAATTAAATAAAGACATTTATTAATTAACTATTTTAAATTATAATTATTGCAATAACATGTTTTTAAAATAAGAAAATTGCCTTGTCCATAATACATTTTAAAAATTATAGGATATTTTATTTTTGCAAAATACTCGCATTTTACAATAAAAATGAGTTGTTTGTAATTGAGAAATTAAATTTTAATATTTGATAAAGTAATATAAGTATACAAAATTACAATTAAGTTATAAATAATAAATCAGTAATGCTTCCACAAAGACATAAAATGATGATAATAATAACGGTTATAAAATATTTTAGAGTTCATTATGATAACTTATGTCTATAATAACTATTATTTTTTATTAAAAAAAAAATTGCATACATTTACATGGGTTACGAGAAATAATTAATTTTCTAGATAATCTAAATAAAAATTATATTTGATAGAAACGAAAAGATAATTCTAGGTACCAACAATTCTTGTTTATTATCTTACTCAAGTTGTTTTGTGATTAATAGTATTTAATAATAATTATGTATATAAGTACAAATAGTATAAATATATTATATTCAATAAATAATTTTATTTAAACTCTGAAAATGGATGGTAAAATTACTTACACCGAAAAAACTTGTCTGCGTTTTATTAATAAATTTCATATAATACGATTATAATAAAATATCTTTCAGCTTGTTTTTTTGTAGTCTTCAGACTGTCGCAAAAAAAAAAAAAAAACTTAATAAAATGTAATTTGTAAATAACATAATACATGCGCATGATAACACATGTATATTATAATATGATGTTAACCCGTAACCATTGAACTCGACACAAACACGTATTAAATAAAAATACTTCGGTTAACTTTTGTTCCCAATAATAATAATTAAAATTTGTAGTGTATCGTTGTACATATTTTGATGTTTACGTACTGATCGGATTAACGTGGATTGTGACGCACTAAATCAATACACACACATATACATATACGCGAATATGTAACAATAATTATTATTAATAGGGCAATAATAATACGCATAGGCGTGGACACAGCGCAGGGTTTGTTGTGCCTGTTCCGTTGATTTCGATTTCAAAGGCGGATCACCATCAATGTTTGGTTCAAGCCGCCGGGTAAAGTCTATATATATATATATATTTAGTGGACCAGTTTGTGATAGAATGTTAACGATAAGATTGTTTAGAACACTACTAATAGTTGTATACAACGTGGATGTAATATGTACACGCGAAAAAAGTACAATTTGTTTTGACTACGATAACTGCAGTATTCAGAGCACAATAATTGGACTGGAAATTACTGTTTTCGCACGACTATTTAGTCAGACTATAATAAATTTAAAATTAATCGGGAAATGTGTGTATATATTGGTTGTAAAACAATTGAAATTTCGAGTGTATTAACTTTATTTACAAATTAAAAGTCAAACACGGGAATCCGGACGGAACAGCAAACGGTGGATTTTTAATGGATATTATTGATGTCGGTAAAAATATCACTATTGCTGCAACTACGCCTTTAATCATCGTGTGCTGCAACTTTTACGAATACCCTTATGATATCATCAATGTCTGCATAGCTTGTTTCTCATACCATTGGTCTCGTGATAAACAGAAACATTTGTTATATCTATTTTTTATTTTATTGCTTCCACCTCACAATATCTTACTTTTGTGCATATTATATATATAATATACTATATACGTATAATTATGTGGTATATGTTTGTACGTTGTTTGCGTAAAAACAACACTGTTTGCGAAAAACAAGTCGTTCTAGAATAACCAGAGTCTATTGACATTTGACTGTTGAACCCCACGTGGGTATATTATTATACTTCTGCAGAATAGACAAAAAGTCCGTAACTCGGAAGTAATGCTCACGGGACTTAATTATAGTGTGTACAATAAAAATGCATGTATACGACAACGGCGAAAACCGAGAATTTCATAAAGAAAAATATTACGCAACGGTATTGGTTATCCTTGTCGTTATTAACAAATAATAATAATATAATATAACATAAATTATCGACAGCAGAAATTATGGTCAGATGCGAATTAGTAAACAATACAATAATATATACAATAATGCATTAAATGCATAATGATTAAACAATAAATTCACTTTTAGCCGTGCTTCCGGCAGTGCACTACAATAATATACATACGTAAGTACAGTATATCGATAGTTTATGTCATATATGAAAACCGTTTAATACAATAAAATAAAATCTACGAAGGCGTATACCACATTAATAACACAACTAAACTACAGAACCGTCGAGCGCATTATCTACACTATTATAATATTGTAATAACAACACGTGTGCGTCTTTTTTAGTGTAATAATAATAATACGTTGTCTACACCTAGTTTTACCTGTTCAGACAGGGAAAATACTGGCCGAAGAATTTATATAATTAAATAACTAACGATAGTTTATAACACAATTATGATATTCATAGAAGTTAAGCACTGCACTGCTACACTGACCATAATTTTTCATGCACACGTGTAGTGTATATATCAAGTCATTTAGCCATTATATTCGTAATACGTTAATTACAGTCATACAAGTACTCAACAATCATTTGTACAGTAATTATATAATACTATGTTATCGTGCGTATAATATGGGGCCGGTGATACCTATGTATTAATATAAACGTACGTGTAATCATATAGTAAACAATATATTAAATGTCGGATATATTTGACTGTTTTCTTTGCACTGTTGAAACGTATGATTATAAACGAGTTCATACATTCGCAATTGCAATTTAAAAATTTAAACTTGACGCGATCGTTCGAAAAGTTGAAATCCGTTAAACATAATGCTAATAGATAATATATATCAAAGTTTTTGTAATGCGCACGGTATTCAAATCGATATTGTAGTTGACAATCCCGTCGATTATATTCCCGATGGTTGTCTCGTTGCAGTTAACGTTTAATTATTTATATAAAAACAAATGTTTCATCATAATTTATACCTGATGGGCTCTCGTTGTTCACAATACACATTGTACCTACCTAATATGTTGTTACAATGTATACACGCGTAAGTTCACAAACAAAATGATAAATTGTATTTTCAACTCTCATTAAAGATAATATTCACAATCAAAAAACGTAAAATAAACATGCAAGTATACTCGTATATCAGTGACTTATTTATAATCGGAAAACATTTCGCATAGAATATAATCGTATACAAATTAAGACTTCACGCAGATTGCAAAATTACTATTTATACATGTACATTACGTTTAGCCAAGCGTACCTACCTTTATTTAGACCGTGATCAATTTGTATTTAATGTGCACGAACAGGTAGCGAGTTTATTAAAAAAATACGCACACGCAGTATGTGTATACATGAAATGTATAAAATTATAAATATATTGATACGCGTCTGTAAATTGTTTAAATTATATTTTACACGTCGGTCACGTAGGAAATGTTTACATTGAACAAATAATTATAATAATAAAAATTTAAAATATTAATATATAACACATAATCATTACCTCTAATTGCTTAGGACGAACTGGTCGAGAGTCTTATGAAGCACACGAGCTACCACATTCGCGTCCGAGCTAACTGGTTACCATAACACTAACGAGACTGCTTAGCGTATGTCCATAGTCAATATCAGTGTTGATAATTTAAATTGTTAAGATTGCTTTTAGCGCCTCTGTGGGAGACGTTTAATAGTTTTAACCATGGTATACTTTAGATTTTTTTTATTATTATTACTTTTTTTTTACTAGAAATTTTAAAATAATTACATGAATATAATTACGATATCTATACATACATATAGATATATAAACTATGATATTAATTAATTCTTGTGACCTCATACTTTCAATATGTCAATAATAAATTGATTTTTTTTTTGGGGGGCAAGTAACAAACCTTGAAACAAAAATTATTATTAAGAAATGAAAAATCGTATTATGTAAATATTAAATAAAAATGTAACGACAGTATTTTTACTAATTTTAAGTAATATATTAATTCGAATATTGAATAAACTATAATTTCCAATAACCTTGTTATTGGGATATTATTGTTAACTTTTTTAATGATCATTTCTAATGAAAAAAAAAAATAGTTACAATGCATATTAATACGGAAACTTTTAAGCTGAAAATAATACGGGTTTTCTGTCATTAATAAATTAACTAATTAACTAAACAAAAATATTTATTATTATATTTTATTTTTCCAGAAATGTGTTTTTATTTTTAAAGTTTATAATTGACAATGGATTTGTGAAACTTATTTCAAATTAGTAGTATTTACTATGATTTTAAAATAAATGTAATGCAACTCTTTCAATAAATTATATTAAACCAATATGTATTGGTCATTAGTACTATAGAAGATGTCTATAATTAATTATTCTATTAAGGTAATGTTAGTAATATTATTGCTATTGAAAGTACAAAGCTGATGTCAGTTGTTTATTATTATTTAAAAGAAAATTAATGTACCTTATAGTATTTGGTGATTCTTTATAAAAATCGAAAAACATTTTAATGCAATTTAAAAAGTTGTTAATATGAAATAAAAATCTCTGCGAAATTTGAAAGGAAATTAAAAGATTATACAAAGAAAATGTGTTTATTTTATTATACCTTCAAATTGCAAATATTTGCTTAGTTGTTCACTGAAAATGTCTAAACATGAAAAAATAAAATTAATTTCATCAGAGTTGTTAAAAGTATTTGAAACCTAAATATTATATTATTACACCTACTGAATATAATAGAATAACATTAAAACGATATAATTGACAATCATTAAAATTAAAAACGATGAAAATTAGTAAAACTTACCAAAAACAAATTCCATTGATTTAATTATTTAATTTTTTAATTTTTGGCCTTAATTTTTATGGCATTATTTATGATTAATTTGAATACTTCATACACTACCTATTGATTGTATCCGATCTAATTGAAAATGGTTTTCGTCACTGTTGTGCATATTGTTACTTGTATGTAATTTTATGAGTATACATACATTTTGGTTTTTTATTTATTTCGTATAACTAATCAGACCATTTGTACACATTTAAAAATAATAATGAGATAAACCCGTTAACGGTTAATAATAATTTATAATTATTGATCGTTTTTCCGTATATATAATTTTTTACTAATAAAATTTAAATTACCAAAAAAACATGCTGATGAGGTCAGATCTAATAGACTAAATTTTCAGAATTTAATTTTCCCTGTATGCTAATGTTGTGCGTTTTAATAATTGATTATTCAATACGATAAATCGTTGAATAGAAATCACTTGTCAACATACTTATTAGGACGGTATATATGAATGCAAAATGGTTTACGACTAATACAATTATACAAGTGGGTAAGTAAACAAATTAAAACTCGTAACGTAATATTATTCTAATAGTTAAATTGTACTAATTTCATTGATAAAACTAAAAACCAACAATTGAAAACAATAAAAAAAAAATTAAAAAATATTTATTTTATTTTTTATTTTATGTATAAGCATGCAATATTATATAATCAAATATATTATTATTAAATGAAATATGTAACAAAGTTTCTTTTTTACTTAAATAAATCGTTTACATAAAACATATTAACCAACATCAAAATATTTTGAATTATTTTTGAAACGATATTAAAAACAAATAATTCATTTAGAAAAATAACATTGTGTTGTGAAATGGACCGACATTACTATACATATAATGTATATAATGAATCCACTAAAATGATTTCAGAAGACAATCTCAAGTTCGTGAACATAGAATACTTTAAAAATAGATACGTCAAATAGCGTGGTGTATGATCCGACGTCTTGATCATGAATGAGTAATGAGTAATGAATAATAAATGAGAAGAGGCCAATCAAATGTTAACAATTTGATGTTTTAGATTTCACTAACCTCGGTTCTTAACCATATTTATTATTTTTTATTGTTTCAAGTCAGTTAACGGAACGACACCTTGTTATCTGTGTATGGTGTTCAAAATTATATGATTTCAAAGAAGAGAAAAAAAATTAAAGATAATTTAACCAATTTAATTAAATTGATACATAACAAGCAAATAAAAATCGAGGGTAATATATTAATTCTGTAATTATAACAATATCAACATGCAGTGTGAATTTAATTTTTTCCGAAAGAACCTGGGCGATTTTTGTAATTTGTTTTCTTCAATCAGTAAGCATGTATCTAATGGTGATCTTGAACGTGAACAATGTTTTTCAAAGCACTTTTAATTTCACACATTTGTTGAATTTGTTATTTAACTACCTTTAATTAATATATTTTTAGACAATTAATTGTAATTTCGTAAAAACATTATTACTGTACAATGATATCGACATAGCATCGCATACATCAATGTATTTGCGATATATAAGTACAATCTGTATAGTTTTTTAACTCTGAACTTACTCGATCGTTTTACGTATAACATGCACGCAAAACCAACTCTGTTATTTAAAGGCCGAAGTGTGTTATCACATGCTGTCATGGTCATCACGATCGACTGATTATACTTTCATCAATTATGAAAATTATTAAATATATTTTTAAAATATTTTTTAGTGTGTTATAATACATTCGATTAACATGGTTTTTCTAACAGTTTCAAAATGCGAGTATGAGTATTAAATGAATTGTAATTACGTATGAAAAATATAACATTCCAGTATTTCAAACTCCATTAATATGGTGTATTAAATATGAATTCATTATGTATATTGTTGTACATAATGCAAGGAAAAATATAAGAACTAATTAATATAAATCTATACATTTGAATAAGTGCGGTATTAAACTGTTATTCAAATTGTAAAAGAGTATTAAAATAGAAATATATTTAAAAAAAAAACAGAAAAATTATAATATTTTAGATAATGAAAAAAATATTGTACCTATAGCTAATGGCGCAACAAGGATTTATTTTCGGGATGGGGGTTATGCATTTGAAAATATTTTATTTTGGAAGGTGTTTGGTGGTGAGAATAGGATAAGATTAAGTTAACTACATATTTCTGTGTGGTCACAACTCTTCTAGTTATACCACTGTCTACAGTATAGTATATTGTGTGGCAAGGGCGGGAAGTGAGCCACACATACTATTTTTTGTCACGCCACTGCGTTCATGGAAAAGGATATGCAGGGATCTATGCAACAATTACAGACTATTCTACAAAAACAATTGTCATGCAAGGAGGTTATACTATACATTTAAGATGTAACCAAAAGTTTATGTTTTGTAAGAACGGTAGGTATACATTTTAGTTTCTGGTTGTGCAGGGGATACGCGCCCGGCGGCCGGCACTTTTGGGGATTTCTTCTTTTTCGCTCGGCACTTTTGGGGATTTCCTCTTTTTCGCTCGGCACTTTTGGGTATTTCCTCTTTTCCGTCCGGCACTTTGGAGATCTCCTCTTTTCCGCCTGCTGAACGGAAAAAGGTTGCTTTCCAACGCTTCAACCGTGGTCGAAAACCAAACTTTCGGTGCAGGCGTGACAAAAAATAATTTGACTATTTTATATAGGTAAAATGATTAAAGCAATTTAATCTATTTATTATGAGTGTACTAAAATTATTGATTTGTTTAGCCATGATTATTTTATTTGAATATTTTTCATTTTTTTATTAGCTTTAATTAATTATAATACGTTTGATAAAACTTATTTTATAGCTTCTAAATAGTATAACTAATAAACTAACGAGACTAAAATATTTTAGTAAATCAATTCAATCTTATATTACATATTTATAGTGATTAATAACACTTCATTACTATATTAATTATATTATCTTTCAAGTGGAATCGATTGTTTTTAAAGAATAACGATGTTCGTATTAATAATATAACCTAACCATTGACGTCCGGAATGGGAAACGAATGACCGGACATTTTTTATAATAATTTATAAATGTATATTTTTAAATAAGATATAATACACACGACCACAGATCTCATGTATATGATAATTAACAATTTATATTTACATCAAAACGGTAGCTATTTTTTCGCTGATGTCCTTTTACTTATGTAAAAATGTATTGAAGAATTTAAAAAATTCATTAAAACAACGGATATAACTCAGATCTATTGTAATTTGAAAAAAAAAAAGAACCGAATGGGTCTCACTCTGCTGTACAGTTGGGGGTGGAGTGCACCTCATTTATAGGATAGGTCATTATTACATTGGATTTGTTAAATTTGAATGCAATGATAGATATCATTGTATACGAATAACGATTCTGAACGGAGTTAATATGTTTATCTAGGATATAATACATTGTAATTTATAAATATTGTAAAAAGTATATTTTATTTTAAAACGATAAATATATTTTTCAATTAAGATGGGTTGGCAGTTGCATACAGCGACATAGTTTGTCAGTCTAGAATATTTTTTTTATTTTTTTTTTTGCCTTTGTTTATAACATTACAGCAATACAATTATATTAGTTAATATATATGAATATAACATATAATATAACAAGAATAAATTAATAAGTATCTTACTTTTTTTTAAATGAAACAGTAAAAACAACAGAACCACTACATGTACTGATGATACAAATAATAATAATAAAAATATGAAATTAATGATCAGAATAACTATAGTAATAACAATAATTAAGGAGTAGATAAGATTAAATTTAAATTGTTTAAAACGTTCATTAATGACTTAATTAATCGATACAAAATGTTTGAGATTTCGCTAATACGTTTATTTAAATTAACAGATAATACGGTAGGTGGTTGATTGATTGTGGCATCGGCGTAGGTACGAGTTTGGTTGGAATTGCAGGGATTCTCAGAGTTCATGGGTTTAGTAGGCCCTGAAAAGGAGGTTGAACGTCTTCCCCATTTTTGTTTTTGGAAAGAAGCGGCGTGTTTTTTGTAGACTGGGCATCCTTTATACGAAGAGGTATGAGCACCTGCGCAGAGTGCGCATTTAGCCGGTAGACTGTTATCTTTGGAACACATGTCGGAGAGATGTTCTTCTCCGCATTTGACGCAGCGAGGTTTGTGTGAACAATATGTTTTCGTATGACCGTAAGCCTGACATTTATGGCATTGAGGTGGACCGATTTTGGATTTATGTGGTTTTTCGACCACGACGGAGGTATGCAATAACCTAGTAGTTTTGAAGATCTTCGAATTATTGATATTGGGATTTAGGTCTACGAAAAATAATGGTAGAGATATTTTGTTCTTATTAATATTTTCAACATGTCTAATCAAGAAGCCAAGCTCAGTTATAGCATCAGAGATATCAGAACTAAGAGTTGATTGATGAAGATTTCTGATTACGATCCTGAATGGTCGAGAGCTAGGTGGACAAAAAGTGTGGAAATCCGTGTCGGAGTTCCTTAAGTGGTCGAGTATTAATTTAGCATTGGCAGGCCCACTTGGTCGAACGATAAGATAAGATGGTGTAACCTTACAAGTGAAACCATTAATACACGAGAGTTGTATTAATTTATTTTTGAACAAGGTGAAATTGGTAATATTTTTGATGTATATAGGTTGAGAATGGGTAGCATTTTTGTTGATATCGGGACGAGACTGAGTCTCACGTACAGCAGTAAGATCACTAGGTGGGAGAAAAGCACACTCAATTGGATCCTCGTCGCATTGTAGAACCCCGAATCGATTCGGGAAAACAAATGGTTTTGATTTCTTGTCCGCAGTTCTAGGAGAAGTTGACGAAGAAGACAAATTACGTTTGCCGTGAATGTGAACGATATTGCCTTCCGGTACCGTATTTTGGAAGGGAATAACATTCCCCTTGATATCATAAACTGTTGACAGTTTTTAGGCTATATCGTGTGAAAGCGGCGTGTCGAACATATTATAGTATTTAGGTACGACGTCCATGGCGCGAATGCGCGAAATGACGATGACCTTTGACTTAATTTGATAACGGAGCGTGTATTGGTATACGTGCGCACTAGTCGGCATACGAAACCGAACTGGGGTCTAGAATATTATACATTATATAATATTTTACATGTCATTTTATGTCAATATTCGCTGTTCAAACGCTTATAAAAAAAAAATGTGCCTATGGATTTTAATAATTTTTGAATGACAATAAGAATTACTACTGTGGAATCTTCTATTAAATTTTCAAATATTTTGTACAAGCCAAATTTTTTTTATCACCGAATAAAAAAAATAAAATGTAAAAAAAATCGAATATTTTAAATGCCTATAAGTGGCTTAAAAATCAATATAATATTTTGAAAAAAATATGACATAAAGAAAAAGCCAATCTTAGCAGCTGGTAAAAATTTCAAAAATTTGCGATTTATACTTTTTGAATTATAAGAAATATTTAAAATCGTTTGAGAATAAATCGCTATTTTATGCAATTTCGTAAATATTTAAATTTCAAACAGTCATAAAATTTTTTCCTCTAATTCCGGTAGAAATTTTTTTAAAGATTTTTGAAGAGTAGCTTATAGATAACTTAGTGTTAAAATTTTGAACCTTAAGTATGAACAGAAAAATTTTTATGAATTTTTATCTACAAAATAACTTGTAAATTATCGTGATTTTTACATATTTCGTATAAATTGGAACTTTGAGCACTTATAAAAAAAAATTGTGACTTACGATTTTAGATTTTTTTTTATCAGTTAAGAAACAACTTATAAGAAACCTTGTATTAAATTTTCAAGATTTTCTGGGCAGCCAAAAAAATTTTATCGTTATTTAAAAAAAAAATACTTAAAAATATTGAAAATTTCAATTGTCTATAAATAGCTTAATAAAAGTCAAAATACTTTGAAAATTTAATGGTGTATAGAGAACGCTAATCTAAACATTTGGTGAAAATTTCAAGTATTTACATCGATTAGTTTTTGAGTTATAGCAAAATAAAAAATTTGATTATGTCGAAAACTGGTTTTGCGTAAAAACTCCCGTTTTTCCCAAATTTTTTTATGGTTTTTCCCGTCGCATTTAAAAAATATTGAAACTTTTGACCCCCCAAAATACCAAATAGATTCACTTTCCTTTCAGAAAAGTTGCTACATAAGGCAATCGAAGCATTTTTACTGCCCCAAATCGTGTCGACAGACACAAAAAAAAAAAAAAAAAACACACATCATTGTAAAATCAATACATTCTTCACTCCGTTCAGAATCTAAAACGATCCTATTAGTCCATTCGATTACATCTTTAGACGTAGAAACTTTATACCTCGTAATAGTAATATATAGACTTTTAATAGTCTATATATTACTATTACGAGATATTACCAGTATACCAGTACTGGTATAATTATAACATTTTATAATATAATATTTTGAATTCGAGTTGGCTAAAAACTTTTACAGAAAAAAAAAACGCTTGCACCTTTGACTATGATTTAATTAAATAAATAATAATAGTTAAAACTGTATTTTATAAATATAATACTAATATAAGTACTAATACGTTTTACAAACTAAGAAAACACGAAAGTTCAAGTATTTATAAATAACCCAAAAAAAGTCTAAATACTTTTAAAGTTACACTATTTTTAAATGACGGTGACATTAACATTCAATAAAATCTTCAAGTTTCTACGACTGTTAATTTTAAGAGTTATTACGAAAATAATAATTTGATATTCCGAAAACCGGTATTTCATAAATGTTGCCATTTTTATTTTTATAATATTTTGTCAATTTTTTTCAATTATTTAGAAAACTATTGAGAAATCTAAAACATAAACTTATGAACGCACTATTACATTTCATAAAATCAAAAATTATTTTTCTTTTTGATGATCAGAGATTCTAGTCAAAATCGTGTAGACAGTTACACAAAAAAAAGAACACGTAATTGTATAACCAATACATTACTCGATTTACTTAGATTCTTACATTTTAAGACTAATATTTGAGTGGTACTTGAAATACTTACCATGTGTATTTTTTTTACAACACTCAGGTTGTTGTTTTATAAGCTCAAGAAATCGATGAACGATGACTTTTTCGGCGAATACTAATCTTTCATTCCATAAAAAAAACTACATTTGTTCGTTTTTGAACAACACCCTCAGTATAATGTTATAAATAGGTTAGTTTCACCTAGTGAAATACAACGTTTTGTGTAGATTTACGTAGCACACATCACAACGTTTACTTTTTTGCGTTTCTTTCGCGTTACGGCGTTTACTTTTAAAATAGTTAATAGCTTAGTCAATTTTCGAGGACAAATATCAATTATTTTTAAATATTTTTTTGTGTTACAGGTTAATAACTGTATTATAAATTGAATTACATAAATATATGAAACAAAAATCAAACTTGAAAAAAAAACAAATCATTATATATGATAATTAAATTCAAAATATTTTGTTTGTTTAAAACAAGATTTTGATTGATCCAGTAAAATTCTTTATATTTTTCTTATAATGAATATTTTAGAAACTAATATAATTTTCATCTATGATAATAACCGCACTATCGAGGACCTGTTTTTAACAAGTTTTATTGTTTGTCACCACTATAATGATTACAATTAAGAAAGAGTTAATTTTTGTGAAATTTACAAATAAATTAGACATACGTATTAATAATACAACTACGAATAGTTTTTATAACTTATTATTATAAAAAAAGTATGTGATACAAAATAAATATTAATTATGCACGTTTATCAAAATTAAATAAATACAATTTAGTTCAATATTTCATTAATAACAATTAATATATTTACTTAGTAAATTAAAGTTCATTTCATGTTCATAGTATAACTCGTTTCGATCGAAATCATTGTGTTGAAATAATATTTGTTTTATCTTTCTAATATCTTATAATGATGTGCGAAATACAATGAATATTATTATTATTATTAAAAAAAAAAAAAAAACAGAATAGGGTCGGGCTTACGTGCTGAGAAATTCACTGATTATTACGCAAAATGCAAAGTAAGACTACGACGTGCACTGCAGTTGACCCCTGCAGTGTACCTTAATAGTCAACAACCTTAATGTTCACAACAGTGCATGCACATTGTGTCCGTTTTGGGCCGATGAGGTTTCTAAGCGTGTGAGTGTTTATTATACTAGTAGGAACAGTGCATCTAGAAAGTTTGGCTTCGTTTTATATACTATTAGGACGTGTTTCCAAATTCACTAGACCAGTACATATGTATTAGTGCGGATGTCAATATATATTAAAATTTCGAACCGTTATACCTATACCTACCAATATACAACTATTACTACACGCAAGATTGCTCGATCAGACATAGTCGCCTCACATACGTTGCAGTGGTAAAATATTTAATACTGAAATATATGTGTATGTTGTGTAATACATTTCATATAAATATAAAACGATTGACATATTATACTAATGTTCAAAGAACGAGTGGAATGAAAACGAGCGTCCATCGAACATCGGACGGCGTTATTTTATGTGAACACGTACAAATATATCACCAAATAAACGAGTTTATTATACATATATGTGTTACTTTATGCATTTTAATATGCGTTTTAAATGTTTTAATAATGTGAATCGTTGGTTTTTCTGTGTTTAAGTACAACCAAACACGCCTGCAAAGATGCTGAACGCACAGAATTAAAAATTTCGAAAAAAACTAAACGTCAAAACACGTCCATAGTACGATATAAAATCGAGTAACTTTTGGTTAAAGCACGATCACCGTTCGTAAAATATTGATTTTTTATATACCAGTAACATTTGAACGAATACAATAATTATATATGTATTTAATTTGTGAACTCATGGAAATGGTTTATAAGCTATTATTAATGAAATTGTCATAAAAAGTCATATCAACTAACGATGTAATAACTAACTGATTTTTCGAGGTTTTAAACACTCATTTATAATATAAATATATAAGTAATTTATGTAATAAAACTAAATGCCAATAATTGTTGACATTTTTTTCTTTCTCGACACGTAGCCTGATGTACAAATGTCAAATCGTAATGATAATATAGTTTAAATTGTATAGTTATATGACCCAATTTTTACTAATTATATCAGAACCTCGAAGTTTTACGATTTATACAATTAGATACATATTATACACAGATAAGTAAAACATTAAACCAAATGTATTGTTCATTTTATTTCAAGGAATTCTATAATAATTTACTCAATTTTTTAGAAGATTCAATATTGCCTAAAAAAAGCAAATATTTCCCAATAAAAAGTTGAAAGAAATGTACAGTAACTATAAATAAATACTGCAATAAGTTAAAAGAAAATTAAAAGTATATTAATTAAGTTAAGTTATTAAGTAATAAACTTTGAAATAAAACTTAATTCACCGAGTTAGTAGTGGCATTAGAATTTTTTTTTTTTAGGTAGGGCCAGTAGGAAGACAATAATTATTAGGTAGGGCCACGAAAACGAGATTTCAGTTAAAACAAAATAAATAAATATTAATAATTCCTATATTTAAAACTTTAAATAAAAACAACACTATGGCAAAATACCTTCAAAAAATGATTCTGTTTAAGAAAAATTACTTTACTATTATGCCTTAGGTCAGACCAATGGTAGAGCCATGACTCTATCTGGCCCGTCCCTAGAAATTTACAATATATTTATATATACGTTATATATAATGTTAAATGTCTAATTATGTTTGATAGTCTAACCACAGAATAGATTAAATCAGAATGGAAACTCTTGGCCGCCCAAATTTTAGTCCGCTATATTAAAATGGCTCGACAAGTCGGCCAAATAGAACGAAAAAATATTTATATTATATTTGTATTATTTAGATACACTGTTTATCCAAATTTTTGACAATAAAACATAAAATTTAGTATTTTGTCTTGTAACAAACTAAAAAATTTAAGGGCTTCAGGTTTGTTGGTGAACATTACTGGTCGACTTAAGACGTATTTTGTTTACCGATTTTTTTATGGTTGTTTCCACGTGTTTCTTTTTAATTTTGTTTATTATCTACTTAATTCTTGTTGTATAAACATTTTAAACAATGTCTAATATATTATTTCACAATAGCCTTTGTGACATGAAATATTGTTTTCCTGGGTGTCCGAGTAAACGGAAGGAGAATTCCTAACTCCGAGAAGTTACTTTTAATTTCCCTAGGATAGTATTCCAGTTTTTCGTAAAATTGTTTTCTTATTATAATGTTTAAAACTTTAATTTTCAACACATTTTTTTTCGAGCTTATGGCGCCTAGCAGATGAAGAAGCCACATAAATCGCTTAGTGCTCTCTAAGATTTTTTCTATTAGTCTTTTCATTTATAAGGCCATGTTATAGATCATCATTTTTTCATCAATTATGAATTATTATTATTAATTAATGTTTTTATTTTAGATGTACTATTGATTATAAAAATGCAAATCAATCCTGTTATTTTAAACAAAAATACAGACTTTGTTCTATGCATTTTGAAAATTAAATGTTCAGTAATTATCAAAAAAATCGATTAAAATCTGATTTCATTCTTACAATATTCCAAAATGTGGGTGAAGAGGATGCAATTATTAAACAATTTCAATTATATGATGTATTGTATAATATGATTAGTAAATATGCAGTATGTCTGTATATTTATTAATATTCTTCAAGAAAAAGCTAACATTAAACTTAGTATCAGAAAAAATATTGTATACCAGTGTATTTAATGTATTTCAAATATTTCATACTAAATTTTAGGTCTACACTGATGAGCCCTTTCAATATGGCAGACTATATTTTTGGGCGGCCATAAGCGCTGTGTATTTTTCTTATCAATTTCCATTCTGTTTTGATCTATTCTCTGGTCTAACTATTATTAACAATTATTTATTATTATGTACATATATAAATTTACATAAAGGATAATTTTTTAGTTAATTAACTTCGATATTTTTTATTGTTACCAAAGGATGAGCAATATTGTATTTATTAATATTCTATAAAAACATATTTCTGTTATAAACGTAAAATTATTTAAAAATGTGTTATGTATGAAATAAGTATAAAATGTTTCATGTATTTTTATACTTCATTATTTAACTTCTTCTGTATTGGTTCTCAATCGATATTCATCCCATATATCAGGGATTGGCAACTCAAAATAATTAGATAGCCAATTTTTAGAATTTTAAAATCTAGCGGACCATAGTAAAGGAGACAAAAATGAAAAAAAAAATCATTAAAATTTACAATTAGCTTAATTTTACGACTGAGCTATAACAATAAAATAAATGCCTATACCTATAGCAAAAATAGCTATGCTGATATGAATATTAATTATATTTAGACATTTAATGATTAACTGGAGTTCAATGTTAGAGAAAAATATATCTACATTTTACGAATAACGTAAAGTAATTAGGTACTGATAACTGCTAAAATGTAATTAAGTGATTTGAAAATGTAGCACAGATCAAATAAAAAAAGTACGCAGGCTGGATACGGTTCATGGGCTGCCAGTTGCCCATCCCTCCCATTTATAATCAAATTAAATACAATTTAAATAAATAAATAAATAATAAATATAAATTAAAGTTCATTTTATAATAAGTGTATGAGTGCAAATATTTGTTTTTAAATTATTTTATGTAAAAGCTAAAATTGACTAAATGGAAAATCTACACATTCTAGTTATTAAGGATACTCTACGTCTTCACTTTTTTTCCAAATAGGTATTGAATTCCTGAATCAATTGCAAAATAGTATTATAGATACAAACAATTAAATGCTACTTCATAGTTGTATGTATCTATATTAGCTTAGTAACGAGCACTTGATATCGATTTTTTTATTGACACTTAGTGTTGGTCGTGACTAGAGGTCGTGGTTATGAACGGGTATTAAAGTACACAGGTACGCGGATCCCAGGCAGGCGGACAAAAAATATATTAAGGCCCGTGTATATTACCTGTATATATAACTGCATACCTGTTTATTTATTTATTATTACCCGTGTATATTTCATATTAATTCAGAATTTATATTTACTTTGAATATTTATATTTATAATAATATAATATTATGAATATTCCAATACATTTTTTGATTTTAAAACTGTTCCATAACTTATTATTGTATATAAATAGATGAGTATTCTAGCTCACTGGTATACACGGTTATTTTTATATGGGCCTTAAGCCCTTTTTGAGTAAAAACACGGGTCCCATGTAGTTCAATAGGTTCACAAGTAATCGCGACCTCTATTCATGACCGTGAACACATTAAAACCAGTATCAGCTATCCAATATAAGTAGTGATCATATTTTTTTTAATTATAGGTGGGATTATTTTACAACACTCATTATAAAATAAATAATAATATTTAGTCTGTGTAATGACAGTATAATAAGGGTTAGCTATGTATATTAAATTTTAGTAAGTTAAGCTTCGTTTATTATGGTAATATTTATATTTCCGAATGATTTTTAACTTAAAAATAATTCAAATACTCCTTTAAGACAATTGATCGATTATACTTAATGCATAATGTTTAAATATACATATGTAATTACTCCGTGAACCTATGTAGTTGTTTTTATTTTAATTCAAATATATATATTATACAAATGATAGTGGTAATATAAAATCGTTAAAATGTACAAAATAAAACCAGGAATTGTACGAAAAATCAATTCGAAATTGTACTCCAAACGCTCAATAATTGGCTAAATTTTTCTCATCAAACATGATATGCATGTAAATAATAGTATTACAACATCATATTGAAATGTACGTGGTGCATACAATAAATAAAAACAAACGCACGATAATTCTTTGGCCTAGATTGTACTAACTTGTACAGTTTATGATATATCTGATGATTAATGTACAGTTGCAATACATATTTATGTGTGCACATGATAGTTATCGGACATCGCCATTTGGCCCGTGAAACGCGCGCGTTCGTGATAATTACAATATGAATAATGATTATTGCCGATAAATAGGTACTATGGAGCACGCGTGCGCGTGCAGGCTCGATCACGTATCCGCGCACGGGAGGCGTACGGGAGAAAATAAATGATCGACGATCGTTAAATTCAAAAATAACTGACCATTTCCATCGCCGACGTTTTCAAGCAACCGTCCGAGCCGACCGATCCATTATTGTTGTCCGCCGTCGTAGCCGCTGCAGCTGCACCGCGGCGCGGTTTCTTGCAGCGAAGCGCACGGTTCTCCGTCGACTGCGTCTGGGGGGCCATCGGGACGACAAATATCGCGCGCACCTCCAAATCCGCCTACCGACGATGCACTACTGTTCGCGTCTGGGCCTCGACACGAATGCATTTATAACGCCGCCGTCACCGTGAGCTACGATTTCGGACGTGTTGCATAAGATTGTTGAAAAACCCGTTGCAAGTGCGTGCGGCACTCGAAACAAGTGCCTCGCGGACTTCTCCGGTTGCCACGCAGTGCGGGGGCAGGTAGACGCAGCGCGCAGATATCGCCTGTGCCAGTGGCGTATTCGATGAATAGGAGGCGCCCCGGGTCGAATATAATTTTTCCGCCCCTTCAGTCCCCCCTCCCCCATTAAAATAAGAATAAAGAAATTCCAAGTTAGGCAATAACGAAATAAGATGTACGAACGAATCAGCTGCTTTGTAATATTTGCAATATTATTTTAGGTTTCTGTAAAGAAACGTACATTATATAAATCTATACTTCTTAAATAAGTTTTGATGAGTCTTTTCGTGGAAAATTACTTTTCCGTAGAACAATCACTTGACGGGGTACATACTCGTAGAAACATATCCAGAGCAATATCGATACATATAAGGACATATTTCAATCAAACTATTTTGTTTTGTAAATACCAACATGCATCGAACATTTTTAGGTACAATTTTACTCTCGTTTTGTAAACTTTTTTAGTGTGCTCTAAAGTGAATATATTACACTTTATAGTTTACAGTTGATTCTGTTGTTTGAATCTCGTAATAGCGAAAATATTTTATATTTTAAGGGACGTTTTAACGTTAATATGTCAAAATAAAATATACAGACTTTGTCCCCTCCTTCAAAAATTATTCCAAATACGCCACTATTGCCCCGAGAAACAAATACGCGCGTCGATCGATGTATATTAAAAAACAAAACAGTGCCCGTAGACACATATTCATTCCAATGCAATAAAAATTTAAATCGTGCAGTGCTGCTAAATAACCGATATAGAGTACGCGATGTACAGGTGTTCCTCTATCTCCTGTTCAATTTCCTCGTGGACCATTTGGCTGTTATCAGTGCCTATTGATTGTACGTGTACATTTAACCTACATTTCATACGTATGCTGACCGTGCCCAGCGCACTCGAACAATAGACACACGGTTGTTGTATAGCTGTTCGTTGTTCATGGTATACGGATTAAAATATATCAACACTCTAACCTTGGCTCCCGGATAACAGTGTTTCCACATAACAACACAACCTATGATATAAATACACACGCGAGTACATGAAATATGTATGTATACATCGTACGGCATGTGCACTGAAAGCTGGTATTTTAATCCCGATAAAATATATAAAATATGTTTCTGTATACTTTTATCCTCTGATATATATATATATATTGGATCTTCACAAATGTTATACACGCTTTTATGACACCTTTTGTTTTGGATTTCAAATGACGTGTTAAACGTTTTCGAATTTGAACCATGTACGTTCTATACCGTTTACCGATGACGCTTGCTTTTATTTATTATTATTATTATTGTTATTTGTATTTGTTTATTGATTTAATTATAATTTAATTGATAATCTGTAATAAAAATCAGCATTATTTTTATTTTTACACTCGATAACTACTGCAGGTAAACAGGTCCATATGAAAGACGGATAAACCAAAGCTATAAATTCAAAGCAAAGTTTTTTTCCATTTTTTTTTTTTTTTTATATTAGGCTCCTGTATTGACGAAAAATTGGAAAAATGATTTTGATAAAGAATTTAATTACTTTCATCATGCAATTTTGCGTTTATTCATATTTCATTTCGTAAAATAAGTAAATGTATCGCTTATAAATTAAAAGTGTCATGGAATTTATCAATAGAAAATACGAACATTTAGCAGGGCCGGCCATAGGTTTTTTGCCACCCAAGGCAAAAGTTAATTTTTTGAGAAAGATGGGGTTATATAAAATATTAATTTTTTAACGATAAACCCGTGTTTTTATGTAAAAAAAAAATATTTTGATCGACTTCAGCTTTCTTTACAAAATATAAAAATTATAATAAATGTTCTGAAATAGTTAAGTCATATTTATAAACGATGTTAATAAATTAATTATCATAATAATACATTAACAATAAGTATTTAGTTATACACTAAAAAATATATTAAATTAAATTTATTTTGCAAGCCTTTTTTATGCAAAATTAAACAATACATTTTTTAATTCAAAACTTTTCATCGCGTCTTTTTCAATAGAAATTGTAGCAAGTTCATTTAATTTTCCTTAGATTATAGAAGACCTCAAATAGTAGTAAATTTTTTTTTAATTTGAAAAAGTTTTATTTACCAGATGCAACCGATACAGGCATTGTTAAAATAATTTGGAGTGTTACAGCTAGGTTTGGTACAAAATAGTTATTATTTACAATAAACTGTAACACTTTCAGTGGAATTATAAATCGAATAAATCGATTTGGTTCATTCGAAATTTGCCAACCCTTAACAAGTGCCGCCCTTTGCGCCTGCCTATTTTCTACTGGATAAGACCGGCCTTGACATTTAGTTCAGAAAAGTTTTTCTTATTGATTTTTAAAGTTAGAAATATGATAACATTTATTGTTTTTCACTTCTTCCAAGTACCTATTGAAGATTTTTTTTCTTTTTAATTTTTTGAGCACTGACGAAACAAGAGCATAGTGAACTATGAGTATACAATAAGTAAAAATTCAGAAGACATGCAAAATTGAACAATAATTGAATTATTTATGGTAAGAATATCAGATTTTTTGAATTCTGCTAAAAGCATTGGCGATATTTCCTATGCTACTGCTTTAAAGTGTAATTTTCGATTGAAATGTTGTAATTAAAAATATAAATATCTTATTTTGTGATTAAAAACTAATGGTTTCCCATTACAATTATTATTTATAAGTATCATTATTTAATTACGTAGTATATTTGATTAGTAATTTTCATTTACGTAAATTGCAAATTGCAAATATTTTGAATTATATATAAAATGTATTACATTGATCTTTGGTCAGAAATATATTTTGATTGCGTTGAAAATTTAAATATTAAGTATAAACAAACAATTTTGAATGTATTTTATTTTTTAAATCAAATTTTAATAAAAATTAATTTTTAAATAAAGGCCCAAGTAAAACTTTAATGAGCAGCTTTGTTTATCCCTTCCGTTTTGTTTTTAAATTACATTCGAATCTTACAATTTGCCTCAGTGTCACCCATTGCAATAGGCGTTACGTATATAGATTTTATTAGTTTATATCATATAATAATAATATTTAGCTCTGCCTCCGTAGTAGCCATGGCCATCGAACGGTCTGCCAGTGAGTGGTTATAGGTTGCGTGGTTAACCAGTACTCATGTCCTATAGGACTTAATATAAAATGGACGATTTAATTGGTAAAAGTAAATTAATAAGCCGGTCAAAAAACTCATATGATATGAAGTGCCATATAATATAGTTTAATTGATTAATTAGTGGTGTTGCATACACTAAACGAAACGTATTCTAACTTAATTTCTAATCTCGTTTTACGGCATTGACAGTGCCGTAACTTGACACTCGAGTCCTGTGTCAAATCAAAAATCTTAAGGCTCCTTATAATTATACATTTTTTAATAACAACAACATTTAATTTTTAGATGGAGAGATTTTTTAAATTTAAAAGTTTGAATTAAATACGATACTAAATACCTAAATAAATATGATAGTTTATTATTGAATTAAATAATTTACTCTAAACTATTATATTGAACGAGTATTTAAAAATTTAACATAATTATAACCTCCATATATCCTCCATTTATATTATTGTACATAATCTTTAGGGTATGTTATTAAACAAAAACTTCTAGTTTACTAGAATATAAAATCATAAAAAATATTTTATACAAAAGAAAATAAATAAATAAATATTATATTTGTTTTTACAACAACTAGTATACGTTATTTTCAGATCATTTTTTTATAGTATTTATCTTAAGATTTAAACATGATAACATAATGCAATAACCTTGAAGAATACCGAACAAAGGGTAAATCAGTAAATATCATTGATTTCATTCAAATAAATTTACTTGATATTGTCATACCAATAATTGGACTTTTTAAAGCCCCATAAAATAATATGAGATCTGGAGCCTGTGTACAATGCATATTCTGTACACCCAGTTTTTATTATATTAATATTGGATATTGACCACAATTACAAATAAAATAGTTAATAGTATAACAGTAAATCAATTAATTGATTAACTATAATAGTATAATAATTAATAGTTTAATAGTTATGTTAAAATATAATATAATATAATACTCACACAGCGTCATAAACGAGCTTTTTTTTAAATCGTTTTACCATATTATCGTATTATTTTATAAAATCGTACTACGATTCGTGTAGTCGACGAATATTCGCTATTCATGGATACTTGTCATGTCGTGGAAATCGAGTACTTATACAAATATTCGGTAATCGGTATTTGCTTTTCGTTACTCGTCACTTTAACACGAATAGTTGGAAAAAGTAATACAAGTCAAAGGACATTTTTCTACCAAAATACATGTTCGTTGGATCATTCCCACGACGCGACGAATATTTGCCATTTGGTTGTTTAATATTTACTGTTACCACTTAATGTACTGGGACATAATATTATTCTCGATTTATTATTTAGTTTCAGTATAGTTCAATATAAGTGTAATATAATTATTTAATTAAATGCTGAATTTTGATTTTGAATTATAGTAATTTCTTAACTTCAGTATTTAATTCATCGATTACACTTCGATACGGACCGGTCAAATAAAATGTGTCTCGAGCTTTTGTAATGTACAACAGCCATCAATTTAGAATCCAAAATATCCTGAACACAATAATCGGAATTGTAATGATGCTTGGGTAAAAATACAAGATGAAGAAGCTAAGCTTCTTTTGCACAATGCACGAAGGTATCACTAGGCACGTATCGATCGTTTGGTCCAACGACGACTAATTGCATTTACATAGATGACTCGTGGGAATGGTTTCCCTCGGCTTTTTGGCTAAATTGACGTTTATTCTATTCGAGTATGTTTATATATTCGTCAACTACGCGAATCACGAAAATGGTCTACTTAGGCGTCGCCCGATTGTGGCCCAAAGTAACTTTTTTATCTTTTCACCTATCTAGATTGTGGCCCGTGCATAATAGGTAGGAAATACTATTTAAGTGGTTATCAAACCTCAAAAAATATCCCGATTGTGTCCGACACGTATTTTGACATAAATATAACTATCGTATTCACGATTCACACTATCACCAATATTCGACGAGGTAAATGTCCAGTCCAATAAAGACAACAAAAAAGCAAATAAACTCTAAGATTGGAAGATTGCTAGTGGAACACAGTTATATATTGTGCTGTTAGATATAGTGTTGTTTGGTTCTTCGTTTTATAAAGCGCAAATAATGGAAATGTCAAGCGAAAAAGATTATAGAATATTAATAATATTTAAATATAAATTTCGATTTCATGAGTTATTAGCAAATGAAGTAGAAAAATGGTGTTATACAAACAAAAGTTGTTAAAGTTTTGT
The DNA here is from genome assembly GCA_034509805.1 of Sipha maydis. Classification (NCBI taxonomy): domain Eukaryota; kingdom Metazoa; phylum Arthropoda; class Insecta; order Hemiptera; family Aphididae; genus Sipha; species Sipha maydis. The sequence continues at coordinate 114,325 of JASXSY010001800.1, read as the reverse complement.
TTAACGATACAATAAAGAAATTTTAATAAGCCAAAGTAATCTTAAAAATAAAAATATATACTTCTTTGTAATTAAATACTTTTGAAATACACTTTTAATTGTACATAATGTAGTAGTAGTAGTACTCGTGTGGCGGGTGTGTATCCGAAATTATGATGACTAACAATCTCGGATCGCCTGGTTGGCAGAATTTTTATTGGGGCACCTGTAGAGGTTTCTGCCATGTTCCGGAGGGGGGATGGCAATTTCTCTCCAAAGGCAGTTGTTTCCTGTCCAAGTAGAGGGACTCTGCCCGTGGCCGGGTTCGAACCACCGACGGTACGTATCGTAACCGACGCCTTAGTCCACTCGGCCACTCCGACCCCTATTTTACTCAATAAAAGTTGATATGCAAAATGAATTTTGTAATTCCTAATTTAAAATAGTATAGAGAAGTACATTTGAAATAATTTATTATTTGATATATTCAATTTACAAAACTTAACAAAATTTTCCTTTAAAGTATTTAAAATAGTTTTCAAATATTTTATTTTATTAATTATTAGGTATATTGTGAACCAATGTGTGTTTGGACGCAATCTGGATACTTATATTTGGGATAAAATACAACTACCTGAATTCGGGCCGTAATCAGGCAACTCCGATCTACTTGGCTATTCGTATAACTTGCCAATTATTCGAGTATTCGTGAATATTCGTCAAATACACGAATCGTGGGATCCCGGCTTATGGTGAGATACCAGCACAGTACGCGACGACCAGTATAAAGGTTTATGGTTTTCAAAAATGAAAATAAAATTAATGATTTTGTGTACAGACGTACGTGTGGGTGAACCTATAATCGTGGAAAAATACTTTTTAATATTTGGTAATAATAATAATAAAACACATTTTTCGAATGACGAGACCGTTGTTATACTCGTACGATTGCAATTTAAAGACGAGTGTCTCAATTGATGTAGTACACATAATGATCGATTATAGGTATACTGGTAACAACGATACGTTTGACCCCTGCAACAATTTATATCAAATTATAATGTAGACAGACCTACGCGGTGATAATTATTATAGACATTTGTTATCATCGGTTTGTGCACTATATGTTGTTTGGACGTGTTAAATCACATTATTTAATTCGGCTATTGTAATCGCGTATGAATTTATGATGTATGTAAATATTACAAATGAGTATATTATGTATTTATCAGGATATGTTACGGTCAAATACACTGTATACGTAACAGAAACAATCAAAAGTGAACAGTGACGTGACAAGGGACTTTATTTGAGACACGTGCCTCGATTTAAAATGGTAACAGGTATCCTGGGTATCCTAATATTGTTGAATTTTGAAAGGAATATTAAAATTGATTTGATGGAACAATTGCACAAATAATAAAGTATAATATAAGATATCATATAGTTAGATGATGGATTTAGGAAAACATTTAAAATGTGGAAGTACACTGAATAAGTAGATTTTGTTTATTTGCTATTATTTATTAATTTAAAAATTATTACACTGTCTTATTGTAATAAATATTCGCTATTAGATAATCAGAATCACTACTAGATGACGGCTATTACCGTCTATTTTCAACACTTGATGGACAATAGCATGGAATTTATGATTTAAAATAGCTACGTGTTAGATTAGTATGCATTTTTTGTCTTCGATATTTTTTTATTTCCGGCGAATTGAGTTCAATAACTCTTTATAGGATTTATGTTTAAAATTATATCAATTATAATTAATTACGTTGTTTTTTCTCAGATATTTTGTAATAGATATGAACCGATATATCCTAGAACCGGGTCTTATCATTTTTTAATTTTATCGACAAATTTAAAACTTAGAGCGTATCTACGTAGCTATCAAACCAGAATTTGTAGGAACAAATAATACAATATTTCACTAGTTATCTTTTGATTTAAATGATTTTTCTAATAATTATAACTAAAGACCGGATTTATATTCTCTTAAAATTCCCAAAATATGATGCTAATATTCTCGAAAAAACCTTCATATATTCTCATTATATTTTCTCAAAAATGTATAAAATATGCAAAAATATGCTAAAAGATTCAATCAATATCATTATATACTTTAATATGTATTTTAAATTTTTTTTTCAACATTATTTTAATAGTGAGGTATTAATTAGGTATTTTTAGTTGCGTATTATACCTAATGGAATACCATTGCACTTTTGTAAGAGTGGAAAATAGGAATATAGTATAAATATAACAGTATAATATTAAAAATTAGTAAGAAAACAACTGCCAACATTGCAGGTTAGCCACCATGTTTAGGGAACGGCACAGAAACTTAATATGATAAAGCACTATAACACTGATAATACCAAAAAACTACTGTGTGTATTATTTTTATCAAATTGATAAAAAAAAAAATTGTAAATGTTCAAAAAAAAATTTTCTGGGTACCGAAATTAAAAATAAATAGAAATTTATTCTCACAATTTACGAAATATTCCAAAATATGCTAAATGGGTTAAATATTCTCTAACCCATAAAATATTCTTAAATATGCAAAAAAAAACTTTTTTCTTCGTATTCAGAATTGAACGAATCGTCCACATTTTGTACTCTCATAAGACTGCATAGACCCAGTAACGATATGTAAAAACATATAAATCCGATCTTTGATTATAACAATGTAGTATTTTGAATTCCAGATTTAACTAACGTTATTCAAAATCATCAGAATATCTAAATAAAACAACAGTTAATATTTAAATATACTTCATCGATAATTTAGTGAAAGAACCAGATTGTCTTAAAAAGTTATAACTATTTATATTCATCTTTTGAAATAAAAATACGATATTATAAAAAAATTAAAGGTCGCTCCACACTATGATTCGCGTTTCGCGTTTTGCGTTTCGCGTTTCATAGTGTTTCGAAGCGTTTCGTAGTGTTTCGTAGAAAAGGTATACACACTATGCATGTTTCGCGTTTCGCGTTTCGTGTTTCACGTTTCATAGTGTTTTGTCCAGTTTCAGTTTAGTAAACAGTACAAAAAATATTTTCGTCTCCTTTGATTTCGTCAATTTTACCTGCAATTATTTCCTTATTATCCATTTATCTTGTTAGTTTATACAATTCCTGTATCAATATACGTCATACATTTATTTTTCGATATGGGTCGAACAAATGTACACGTTGGTTCATAATACCCGATTGAAGGGTTAGACACAACTGGTGAAGATTATAAGACATTTTTCCATAAAAATATCTACTTTAAATTTGTTATCTATTCTTCAGTTTTTATTGGCTATTAAGACCTATCACTGCTCCAGATATCCTTTACTACTTTATATCGCTGAGAAAATTGTAAAATGTATTAATATAGTTGTGTCTGTTGGTACCTACGCATGAATATTAAGTATTCAGTAAAATAAATCGTAAATATAATAATTCCTTTAAAACCAAAAATAAATCAACACTTTTTTTATAAACCATGTATATAGTTCTAACATAAACTTAATAAAAGCTATCTTGAATAGTTTTAAAAACCAAAAGATATCTCATAGATTGAATTATTTAAACTGGAATATCTGAAAAAATAATACTTTTTCTTCTATAACATTATAATTTATTACTTAGATAATTATTCCTAGCCCAACTGTGGTAGGTACCTAAATGTTAAATGTATGGTTAAGATAATGTTTTTTACATTTTTTTGACCGATTCAGTTAATGTTATAACTATTTTCCATTTGTATTATTTAATTGATTTTACAATGAGAAAGGTACAATTAAAATTGTATTTTCGAAATAACATTTGCTGATATAAACTGATTACAAAGATTGTATATGGTTTATATAAATTCGGTCATTGTTGTTATAAACGAACACAAACTAACAAAGAAAATTGATTAAATATTTAAACCAAATTTAATCACAAATTTTATTACGGTCATTTCATTATATGCTATGATGCTTTGTTGTCTAATATATTATAATTTTTAGTTTTATAACTCTAAAACACTCAATAACACATAAAATTGTAATTTAATGTTTTATATTAAAATTAAATGAATGTTTAATTAAAACATTATCCTATCAATCTAACCAACATCTCAATATCTCACTTGGTTCATTAAGTCTGAGGTTATTTGAAAATAAATTTATCACAGAGAAATATTTGAAGCCAGTTTCTTGAAACATAAAATACATTTTATATTATATTACTAAAGATTATAACATAAATATACGACCAAAGTATCTAATTAAATGTGATAATCAACCAAAGTATCAATTATAAGGTATAATTTTGTTGTTTACCGAACAGTTATACTGTCAAGTTATTTCATTAATGAATTCTTTGACTCACCACAGGTAAAATGATATGTAAAATATATTCTATACAATTAAAATTACCTAGCCAATAGACTTAAAATTCTTAATAATTTATAATACTGTTAATTTTCTTTTTGACATCAAAATTCTTAAATAATAACTTGGCTGAAAAGAGATTCACTATTTGTATCAACAAAATACATCAATCAATAATATTTCCTAATAATCGAGTTAATATAATTAGAGAAAAATATTTTTCAACATAACGACACTCCAGTTTATTGTTCACATAATTCGCGACTATTTAAATGCATAATTTCAAAATCGATGGACATTTACGTTTAGGAATTTACAGACCCTTTAAGTGACTACCACTATCACCTGATCTTACTTCACGTTAATCTTTCTTTAAACAGTGACCCTGTTAAAAGAAATCTTTTAAACTTTATATATTAATGACAATTGTGTATGCTAACTCTCTTATAAATCTTCAAAATTTAAGAGATAAAATAACAGCAACATGCAATCAACTGGTTGATGAACAAATTACAGCTGAAACAAATAAAGAATTTATGTGATGTCCTGAATCGTGTTTTGTTCATAGCGGATAATTTGAACAATTTATACATTTAATTAATTAATAACTAAATAAACTTATAATTTAAATGAGTATTAAATTCGTTATTAATTATTAATAAATTCCAATAGATCCATTAAATGGAATGATGTGGATATATACTATATTCGTATATACAGAAAAACGTAAACAAATGGATATGTACTTGTTTACGATTTTCTGTTTTAACATTTAATTCTTACTCAAATTAAAGTAAAAATTATTTGTAGTTAAAATTATAAAAACGTGAAAATATTACTTTAATAAATATAGGTAAAAATATCAAATCTTAACAACCTTAGAATAAATATTTTCAGTAAATAAATAATAAATAGTTACAGTAATTATGCATGCGTTTTTCTATTTAAGTTAAAAAAAAATCAAAGGTCATGAAAATGTGTATTTTTATGTATTTAACTGACTTAAAAAATAATTTAAATTTCATGGCTCTAAACAAAGATATTGAGTATTCATAATCATTTACACACTATGTATACGTACTATAAACTTATTTATATTTACTTAATTTTCAATATAACATACATTTTTATAGGTTTGGCTTTTTTTATTATAAAATATTTTCAACTACATTAGTGATAATTTTTACAATGCAATATTACTGTTTTTTTAATTTGATTTCAATCAACTCATACTATAAAAAATATATTAAATATATAATAACAATTTTAGATTAATATTATATTATTAAATTAATTAAATGAGAATATAATTAATTATTTGTAAAAACAAATGTTAAATTGATTTCTTTTCTTGCGTTTAGAGTACCGGTTTTTGCTTATAGCGTATAATAAGGAACTTAATGTAATGGATTTAAAAACCAATTTAAATTGAATGTAATAAAAATAATCACGCAATAATAATTATCATTACACTCATTTATTTTATTTTTCTTCTTAAGTCTAGGTAATATAGTGATTATACATACAAATATTTACACGAGAATATAAAATCCATCGTACCAAAACAAGGACGGTCTTAGGGGTGGTCAAGCAAGTGGCGGAATGCCTATGGCGAATTTTTAAATTTTTAGGTGTATAAAATTATTATATGGTAATAAATTATTCATATTATTAATATGAAATTATATTAGTATAAAGCTACAACTCTGGGAATAACTAATAAATAATAATGATTTCTTAATAATTTATTTTATTTTATTGATTCTTATCAATAAAAGATAAATTATAATATCATATGAAAAAAAAAATTGTCAGTTGAGACTAATTGTAGTAAGTAGTCATTGGTACTATCTAATTTCTTTTAAATGTTATCAATTAATGATGTGATTAATATTAATAATTGGCACTTTTTACAAGAAGGTGAATAATTTTGGATTAATAACGACAAGAATTGTATTGATAATTGATAACCGCAATAAAAAAAAAAATGTTTTTTTTTTATATAAATACACATTTGTAGAAATTAATATAGTATATAGTTAGCAAACAATAAAATGTACTTAAATATTAAAATATAATATAATATTGTCATAAACCTAATAATCAGAAAAATTATATAAATATTTATCTACTTATTTAATTAGTTTAACCCCTGTTAAATTATTAGTGTTACTTTAATAAAAACATACTAACTATACCCACGTATATTTAAAATATAATTTATTAAAATATGTTTTTGTCGAAATATGTCGTTAAATATTTCGTTATTTTAACTACTAGGTATTTGTTACCAAAATACCAAGTAACCGTTGTTCATAAGATAGTACATTATGTTATATGACCTAAACAGTTTATACGTGTTTTTTATTTATCAACATTCTTTATTTTATTGTTTTTTGACCAATTTACCTCCTCAAAAATATTTTCCAAGTTAAAATTACAAAATCTATCTTGAATCCAATTTCGTTACTTAAAAATGTAAGTATAATTAATGCATTTTATATAATTTTTAATCTAAATGTATCTACTGCGGTCGTCCGAAACGGTAAATCCTTAAAGGGTGATTTGTTCAAATTATATTAACAAGACAATATTTATTTTATCTGATGAGTGTTTAAATATATTTGTAAGGATACGTAGTAACATTCGACACGTTGACAGTTGTGCAATAGTATTTGCATTCTCTAAGAATACTCGGAGTTTACATATTGGACACTGCAAACTCCGGCAATGTTACCATATCGAATAAAATCAAAGAAGAAAAATCCAAGGTAAAAATTGTTTTTACTCGCTTTGAAATGTCCATGCTTCAAATGACTAGTGACAATTAAATTCCTCCTGGTTAAAAAACGTTGAGTGTTACAATTTTCTTACGAAACAAATGAAAACTTTTATCAATAGGTAATGTTTATGAGTCACAACTCATAACCTACATATTATTATGATTAGTTATGATTAACTTTATACATTACAATGAAAAATAGTTCCCATATTATAAACCATAAAATACTAATAATATTACCTACATATAATTGCCTAAATAGAAGTATAAAATTTTATAAATCGAATATTTTAGAAATTATGTAAATATATATGAATATATAGGTAATCTGCAGAATTTAATTAGGACAGTTTATCATGAATGAATAAAAAATTGAGATTCAACTAAAAAACTTATTGATCATTCACAGATAATAATAAAGTGTGATACGTAATAAAAATAAAAATAAAATAAGAAAAAATGCACGAATTAAATCTAGACGAATATTTATCTAATAATATTTAGTACGGTTTATTGTTTAGCGGAAAACTTATAAAATATTATGTATTTTAAAAATAACGAAGGTGATCGGTAAATAATTAGGAGTGTCCGTCTAAAAATCAAATCTACTCGGTGACCTATTGGTGAACTTTAATCTTACACGGAATTTTAGTTATTTTTGTGTTAATATACTACGATTTCAAGGCTGAATGACGTCTGAAACGTTCAAACACAAATAGAAGGATCATTATTATATTATGTCGTGTTATCGTTACACTTATATAGCTGATAGATTAAGTGATAAGTAATATTTCGCTCCACGTCTTATAATATTTTATCATATTCCGTTTAATTCCATTCATAGCAGGGTCATGGTTCGTTCGAAACGTTTATAATTATATTCGAAACCGATCGACAAACTTTTGTTGTTTACGCGTAAATACATAAATTTTGTCCTCCCGTCCGAATAAAGGTTTATTTTCGTTTTGACGCACCTGTGTGTAGTCGTGTACCGAGATTTTTGGCAGGTTAACAGTAACGATCACCGTGAAATAATAGAATCTCCCGACGCTAAACTATTTTAAGGACTGTATAACGAGCAAAAGAAAAAACCGACCCGTTCACAGAGACCTATACGAACTACGGCCAACACCTACCATATCAAAACGATATTGATTTAAACATTTTTTTCAAAACCATCGACGACTTTCGTGCGGAGGAGTGAGACTTGAGTAATACTTACGCAGATGAAATAAATCATTTTCGACGACCATACGTCTGTTAATCAAGTAGTTCCTGAAACCTTCAGTCGTCTCCAAACACGGTCAGTGCAGTCAATCAGTGTGCGGGACAGGACTTTAATACCTGTACAACAGTGTTTCCCAAAGTGTGTTCCGCGGAACCTAAGGGTTCCATCGGACAATTTCAAGGGTTCCGCAAGATGAATATTGAGTGTAGTAATTGTAATAAAAAATTATCACAAACTATCTTTAAAACATTACTTGGAGTACTTATTAATTGTATAGTAAATAATTGAAAAATCGAGGTTAATTAAACATTGAGGTTCCACGAAACACAAACTATTTCTTAAAGTTTTCGCGGTCGTAAAAGTTTGGGAACCGCTTCTGTACAGTATATTATTTGACCAGTCAATGACTTTAGTGCAGATTAATCGTATTGCGATAAATTCGACGGCTGACGTGCAAAAAACAATAAATATACGCGATAGTTGCACGACCCAAATTGCGTTATTTTTAACGTTTTTGATTGAATTAACTATAAAATATTATCTATATATATATTCGGATTTTATGAGCACGCAGTCTAAGTACAGTTCATACATTGAGTTTTACTTTCTTTTTCGTTCAGTGTCAGAGATAATAAAACGAGTTATTTAATCCCCGCGATAAATTACATTTTGTATTTTTTATTTTATTTCACAACTCAATGTTATTTTTGGTACATCTTATGTATATCTATATATATATAAAAATGGAGACAAAAAATGTATAACATTGCATCAGTTGAGAACGGCTGGGCCGATTATCTTGATTTTTTTTTAAATGATAGAGAATGTCGTGGAGTGAGTTTATAGGGTTTATATAACCCCCGGGAGGTGCTCAAACAGGAATTTTGAGATTTACGATAGAAATTTTTGTTTTTGTTTATAAATGGTTCCTATGGGGGTTATAAGATTTGAGAATAATATTTATTTATTAGTGGTTAATATAATGAATTACCCGACGTTGCAAGGTTACCAAAAAAAAAAACATAAATAAGTACTTTGAATATTTTCTATTTGTTTGTGTCATTAAAAATGCCAAGAAGACGCCAGAATGCCAATTTTTGTCGTAGATCAAATGCAGCTACAAACATGAGAAATAGAAGAGCGCAAAGAACAAACGAACAATGCCAATCCGATAGTGCGAATGATTCGTAGTTGACTCACGCAGAGCAAATGATCAACAACGCCAATAGGTACATCGAACATTAATATCTGATTCGTTCCTGCGTCTAGCATTCCAGTATGTGCCCGATATTGAATATTATGCTCATTCAAAAGTAGTAATTTGTGCTATGGACAAGGAATGCCCGCACTGCCATGCTCTCAAATTCAAAAATGAGCCAGTCTGGATGTGTTAGGCGTCAGGAAAGATGCAACTACCTGAAATTGAAACACCACCTGAACCATTGAACGGTTTATTTATCGGTACAGATCCAGATTCTAACGTGTTCCTGAAGTCAATTAGAGCATTCAATTCATGTTTTCAAATGACATCGTTCGGAGCAACAGAAATAGTTCGAAATACTAATGCAAATGGTCAACAATACAATTCTACACTAACGATTTTAGTACGTTAAGGTTAGGTTAGGATTACAGTACTCCCTCGTTAACACAAACTCGGTTAACACAAATTATTGGATAACGCGAACCGGTTTTTTGGTCCCGAGAAAGGATCTATACTATAAGATAGGGTTTTTTTTATTTCCTCGGTTTATACGAATTATTTCGGTTAACACGAAACTCGAACAAATTTTAGGTACCATATTGTCGTTTTGTTGATTAACACGAACAGAAAAATGTCAATCTGTACATATGTATGTATCTATTTTCGTTTTATTACTCGTATAGTCGTTAGTAATTTAATCTTTATAACACAGTTTTATCGATATCTTATCTTATCCCTACTATGTATGTACATATTCTCTATTGTATGTACATACATATGTATAAATGTGTACATTTGTATGTGTGCAATCTAGTTCGGCGATAATCGCTCTCGTTTAAACTAATAATTGCTCTATCGATCAGTTGGTCAGTTGACTTTGTTGGTGTCGTTAGTGATTGACCAAAATGAGTTTGAAAAGGAAGCAAATGTCTATAGATCTAAAAACTAAGCAACTAATTTTAGTAGAAGTCGAAAAAGGTACACTGCCTAAAACCAAAATCGCGGAGAAATTTGGCATTCCAAAATCAACATTATCAACAATTATTAAAAATAAAGATAAGATTGACGAAGCAGTTGCACTTGGTTCAACCAACAGTACAAAGCGTCTACGAAAACCCATGCTTGAAGACGTTGAAAAGGAACTTTTGAAGTGGTTCAAAAAAGCCAGAGACTCCAACATTCCACTATCAGGTGCACTTGTGCGGGAGAAAGCAAAGGAGATTTGTACTTCCAATGGCGTTGAGCATATGGCGTGTTCTGATGGCTGGTTATGGAGATTTCAAAAACGGTATAATATTTCTTGTCATGTTTTGAGCGGCGAGGCAAAAAAGTTGCAGATGAAGACGTAAATAAATGGCTTCAAGGGTTCGTAAAGGTGAGGCAATCCTATAGCGAAAATGATATCTTCAATATTAATGAGACCGGTGTTTTTTATAATTTTCCTCCAAATTGCACATCCAGGTTACAACCTCTGAATCAAGGGATAATTACAGCTTTTAAACGATATTTCAAGACTAGACTTGTACGCCATGCACTGTTATGCCTTGATTCCGATCAACCATGTGTAAAATGGAATATTTTACAAGCGATGAGGGCAATGGCTGTATCGTGGAATGATGTAACTGCAACAACGATCAGTAATTGTTTTAAGAAAGCTTGGAACATTGAAAACGACGCCAACTTATCCCCGAAATACACATTGAGGATGTAATTGAGGACGATTGGAATAAATTGTCAGCTGTAACTTCTGATGAAAATGCTCAAACTTTTTCAAGTTTTATACAAATGGATAATGATCTCGAGATCTGCAATGAAAATGCTGGAGAAGATGGAGAAGATGAAAACCCCAAAATCTCAGATCAAGAAATTGAACCTACTGAACCTCCAGTAGATAAACTCTCTCGGGCTGATGTGTTTGCAGCCTTTGATACCCTCGTAAAATTTTCCCAAACCAGTGCAGAGTTAGATTGCAAATTTGATGGCCAGTTGAACAGCATCAGAAAACTGCTTAGAAAACTATGAAGTTACATTCACCCAGAAACCTATCACTGACTTTTTTAAACCGACGTGAGTTTTAAATTAATTTTTTTTGAAAAAATGTATTAAAAATATTTCTTTATATATGCAATGTAGCGTAGTAATTAATTAATTAAAAATATTTCAAATATTTGTTTATATGTAGTATGTATGTACCAAAGAAATGTAAATTTTTATTTTGAAGATTAATTAATAAAAAAAATGTATTTGAGTGTAAAATAACGTATTAGATTTAACCTTCTCTGATAACACGAACAAATTCGTGTTAAACCTATCGGTTTACACAAATTCTTTTAACACGAACCGGTTATTTTGTGGTCCCGTCGTGTTCGTGTTAACGAGGGAGTACTGTATGTATTGATTGATTATATTAATCCACCGTATTATGTCAAACTTGGTATAACTTTGATACTTTATTAGATTTAAATCATACACTAAGGTACGTACAAACAGCACTAGGTCCGCGATCTACCGCAGGTAGATTGCCTACCTGATAATATACTGTTGTGAATCAGAATTTTTATTCCGGAGAGAAGACTTAAGATAAATCTAGAACATCATCCACCGAATATTAAATAACGAATTGAACAAAGTTAGAGTCATGTAGAGTTGGTATATTTAACGAGCAACGAAATTTACGGGATCAGCTAATATATATATATATATATATATATATATATATATATATATATATATTATATATTATATATTATACAGAACTTACGACAGATTCATTAAGAGTTGACATATGCTACAGATTGTGACGCAAATTTTTTGTCTTAATTAGTCTGTTGCCCTTAACATTTGCACTCATATTGCAGTTCCCGAACGTGCAATTTTTATAAACTAAACGACTTTAAGTGAATACCAGAATATTGTATTAAAAAGACTCCGATACAGAGGAGTGAATCCACGTTTTGTCGGGAGATCAGAGGCACTTTTGAAAAGAGATAGACATTGCATTTTTTCACTGGTCGTCTAACAACTTTTTTCTTAAAATAATCAATATATAATATAGTATAATGGTAATATTTAACATTCGCTCAGCATAATTATTAATAGTAAATCTTAATACTGGTAGAAAAAGTAAATATCGATAGTATGGCGATATATTGTATTATAAACAAATTTATCCATCGTACAGTAACTAATTATTTATCTTCGCATGATTAAAAAAAAAAAAAGTTTTAAACCATTAATTGTATTTCACCGAATATTTGAAAATACTATAAGCTAAGCGACAAAATATATTTTTCACATGGAGACATTTGTGTCTCCTAGTTATTAGTTTAAAAAATGCATTAAGAAAGAGGCGAAATGAGGGTTGTGTACGAGATGTTAAATTTTACGCTATAAGTGTGCTCAAATTATTATATACTTGATTTAATTCGTAATCTGAACAAAAACGTAAAAACAAAAAATTATAAAAATTGTATAATTGATACACGACTGATAGGGAGAAATTAACATAAAAATCTTTCCCCATACATATCACCAAGCGTTTAAATGCATCTATGCAAGAAGACGTTTGAAAAATTAAAAAAATCGTTCCAGAATAATTATAATTGCACGTAAACTAGACATACTTTTGTTTAAAAACGCTATATGGCTATATGGCTCCTGTGGACAATATATCGTAAACCTAACCGTGGTGCTTATCGCTATGACTTGGTGAGTAACATAATTTAAAATACCGTGGACCGTGGTAATGACTAATAATATTAATATTTGAGAACAAAATCAAGAGCTTATAACTTCTATAGTAGTTGGTAAGTATAACAATAACGTTATGGTATACACAACACAAATCTCCCATCTATCATCAACATGGCAGATGGTTAATTTTTTTAAGTTTTAGCATTGATAACTCTTGATTACGCTACGACGAACAAAATCCACATCAGCTGTCGTAATCGAATATGTATTTAAAATATTAATTTCTGGGTAGTGGGACTTTAGCCACCCCTGTGATCTTGCTTTCGAGCTACTGTCATCATTGCTCATGCTACAATGACAGAGGGTGAACACTTTTGGACCTGTCACGCGATGAGTATTAATGGTACATTATTATGTCGTGCTAATAGCTTTATGCGTGTGTATTATGTGCATATATTTATGTACATACTCTTGAACTTATGCCCAAAAAAAAAAAAAGAAAATGAATTACCGAAGAAGTGGGATAAGTGAGTTTGGCTTTTCAGTTCTTTTATTAAAAAATTGTTTTTCTTCAAACGTCACCGAGCGTGCGCGCACCATATGTATCTCTAAATGCGTCGTGGTCGCGCGCAGAGTACAACCGAAAAGCCACGACGACCGGACCTATATATCATGGACGAGCTATGTATGGCGCCGCAGCTGTGCATCCGATGCCGGTCGTACGGGCACGTTGTAGTGTCGAACACGGATCCCTGCACGTGTCCGGATGACGAGACGTGTGCGCACAGCAAAAGGATTCTCAAAAAAAAGTTAGTTCCGTTAATTATTTTTTTCGTTTCGTCTTTATTAAAAAATATTAATAACAATTATTATTTTTAAACACTTACATTTTAATTATTTTATTATACTATCAATTAAACAGTCAGTTTCTCGTCACAATAACGCATTCAATATATAGAGAAAACATTTTTTAAGCGTACTGGTATTAATGTATGTATGTATGTATATATATATATATATACATATAAAATACTTGAGAACCAATTTGTAATGAAAAACTATCAACGTTGCATTATTCCATCACGTTGTAAGTGCGTACATTTTTTATATTAATGTGTCTGACACGGTTACTGATTTGCAGGACGAATTTGGTTCCGACTGTCTACGACCGCATAGAGTCAAAAGAAAGCGAAGTACGTGTGGAATCGGATGACGACGACGACGACGACGACGACGACAATCGAGTCACCTCTTCGTCGAGTAGTAGTACGAGTAGTTGTACATCCTCTTCGTCCTCTTCTTCAAGCGAAACTACTTCCGAGTCCGAGAAATCGTGACTCAACGTCGTCTTTTACACATAACATCTTATATTCTTTCTTTTTTATAACACTTATACTAAGGCAATGTTAATAATAATTAAATTATAAACATGAATGTTCTTTATAATTAAAAAAAAAATATGCGAAACAAAACGCATACATTGATACGACGTCAAATAGTTTTTCAAATTGAATTTTTAAGCTTTTCTTTTCTTTTTAGCTTTGTTACTTTCGTTACTTCCACTACTGCTGCTAGTACTATCACTGTCTTTACTACTACTGCTACTACTACTACCACTACTACTACTACTACTACTACTGTCACTGTCGCTACTGCTGCTACTGTCACTGCTGTTAGACTGACTGTCGTCAGCACTGGTGTTACTGCTGCTGCTAGAAGACGAACTACCGTTATCACTGTCTGAATCAGACGAATTTTCCTTCTTCTTTCGTTTCTTTTTCAAACTCTCCGTTTTCGGCCTAAATAAATTTTTTTTTAATTAAACCAATTTCATTTCCATCTCAAATTACAAACAGAATTTCCTTATAAAAAAATAAATAAATAAATAAAGTCTATTAAGTAAACTTTTAATTAATATTAATATATTAATTAATTTTTGGTTTTAATAATCAGATTACGACTAAAATTATAATAACGAATGAATAAAAATTATACTACAAATAAATACAAATGGATTACAGTATTAAAATTATACTATAATGACATTAATGTTATTGATTATTATTTATTATTACGATACGAATGTCAATACATCTAATGTATTGAATGATATTGTATATTGTAGGTAGATTCGTTACAATATGTTGTACGTACTTGGGTAAGATTTGACTGGCGGGTCTATTTTTGTTTAAATTTCTTTTCAGCAAAGTCGTACGAGTCGGACGGTCCGCAAATTTCCTTTTTCCCTTGCACTCATAAGTCCAATGCCCTAACTCCAGGCATTTTTGACAACGAACGCCTTGAGGGGGCACGTAAGTCCTAAAAAGACATTAAATTAAAATACTCTAATAAGAATTATACATAAGTAGCATACTAGTACCAATAGTAAGTATATATTTATAATATAATGATAACTAAATTAAAAAAAAGACTAATTCAACGATATATGTTTCTTACGGTCTCTTTTTGCTTATGTGAATTGGTGGCATTTTTCGATGAATATGTTTATTAATTTATTTATTTTTAAATTAACTCGTTGAACTCGATGTATCTGAAAATAAATAATACAGGTAAATATTTAACTACGAAATAATAAAAAGCAACGTCACCATGAGAAATTTGTTATTTTTGATGATTAATAAATCCTATAGCCACTTTTAATAATATAATATTTATTTTTTACATTCGATAAATATGTTTAGTACATGATTAATTTATTATATTTCTCAGTTTTAAATGTTTTTCAAATAAGTAGACTATTTTCCAGATTACTTAACATATTTGTCATTTTAATGATAATAAACACACAATTGTTTTATAACTCTGTTGAGATTATGTAACATGAATGTTAAATAAATAAACAGTAACCAGTCATTATTTAAATTTTTTCCTGGCTTAAATAATTTTTAAATAAAAATAAATAAAAATTATAAATCATGATAACTGCTTAAGCAATGTGATCACCCCTCCCACAGTACAAATACACACAATTAGGGAAACACTGCTCTAACAGCATAATAATCAATCAAATGCTGCAAATAGAATCATTCAACAGCGCAATCAATACAATTACTTTCATCCCAAATTATTTTATTACAAAAAATATCAGATAAAAACGTCCCTATAATATTCCATAAAAAGCTTGAAATTTTTTTGGATTCCATATTTTATTTTTTTACAATATGTAGAATTTTAATTACAGATTTAACTCAGCATAATACCATATTTTTTGATCATTTTCAGTCCAGTGACATTCTAGCTTCACTAATGCATAGTTAAAATCTGACTAGATTATAATTAAACAATAACGAAAACAGAAACAGCGCCTTCATATAACATTTTATAGATTTAATATAAGTGATAGATATATTTGGTACATAGGTAAAATGTATAACACATTTTCTCTAAGTTTTAGAATGAAATTATATACTACCTACAAAAAATATTTCAATTATACATACTTTTTTTATGATAGTTAATTGGCATATCATACATACTTTTATAAAATTAAATGTACAGCATCTAAAGGTTTTTTATCATAGTAAATGTATCACTACTTCAATACATAAAGTAAAATTTAAAAAAATAATAATACTTTTTTTTAATAAAAACACTATGGAACCACAAATCTAATATTCAAATCTATCCTATTTAAAAAGAAAAAATCATGTTTTAATGTAGTTATTAAGCTCGTGTAACTAAGCACAATACACAGTTATTTACTAATCTTTAATTATCAAATAGGTTATTGTTTTTAAAAATATAATTTTAACTGAAAACATAATTAACAAACAAATATAATTATAACAATCAGATGTATAAATGATACTCGAATAATAAATACTGCTACTTAAAAATTAGAAAATACTTAAAAATTTTCTTTAAATATTACAACAGACATATTTTATCTTTATTTCATTTTTTTTTTTATGCATGTTAATTATTTTTTCATTAAGTATTAGTTTAAATAACAATTTATAATTAAATTCTTTATGACATTTGTTTATTGTTAAAATATGAATATATTTAACCCGCTGTTAGTCGCATCATGGTCAAAACGACCACACTTAAATATTATGATTTTTGCAGAATTTATTCTTCAACATTTGTATGTAAACCCTTTTTGTACTTTTTTAAAAACTCATTAGCTATTATTACATATTGAAAGCTACTCATTTGAAAAATTATTTCCAAAAATAAATAATATTGTACAATAATATATTAAATTGCGGTCATATAGACCAACCCGCGACTAATCACATTCCGAAAGATCTAATTGACTAATCACATTATGAGAACCTATATAATTTCAATATCTAAATTTTATAAACTGCCTGCTTTATCTATAATATTATAATTATTTTTAATATATTCTATTCTATTTTATATATTTTTTTTTTTTATTGTACGCAAAAAAAAATTAATTTTGTTTGTAAAAATACATAAAATAAGTATTAAATATTTTTTTTTTAAAAAAAAACAAATTTTGAGATTATTTTCTTGCGTATTGATTATTATTTAATATTAATAAAATTAATAGATTGTAGAAAATAACGTTGATGTTGTATAAAAGTATAGTGCGGTCAAAAAGACCGCAGCACGACTAACAGTGTAAAATATGTTCGCGCGACTAACGTCGGGTTAAAAAACCATTATCTATTTGGATAATTAAAAAAACATAATCTTGTACAAAGTCCAAAAACTATTATTTTTACATAACAAAACCTAGATGACAAATAATAAATTGGAAGAGGTTCAAATGTTTTTAAAAGTTTATGATATAAATAAAAAAACATTTTCATAAGGAAAATTTTTGTTTATTATTTATATTTTATTATAATCTGTATATTTCTTCTTTTCAATAAATAAGCAGGGATGACTTTAATTTACTTATAAGAATACATTATTATAACTTATCAACAAATAAAATAATTGCTATGGTTTTATAAATTTGAGACTAATGTAAAAAAGTAAAAATATTAAACATATTTTCTTATTTCTTTTTAAAACTTTAATAAAATATTACTAAATTATTAATTTAATGTATATGTAATTCTATCAAAACAGGGAAAGCTTACATAAAAATGAAGATACATAAGAAAGGATAAAGATAATTAAACTTTATTTCATATTAATTTTTTTGAATTAGTTTCTAATATTATTTAATAATCATTTCTAAAGTGTATTTAAATTGTATTAAAAGTGTATATAAATTATTAATATACTTAGTAGAACTATGTAGGTAAACAATCTATTTATAATTAAATTCAAATATTAAAATGAAATTATAAATAAAAGAAAATGTATTTAATAAATCTTCAAATACACAATTAATAATTTATATAAGAAAAAAAAATGGTTCCTTTACAATTTTTTTTATATATATTTCACAAAAAAAAAATATTTTAGATAATCCGAATTTGAATATAGTAAATGAAATTTTTAATGTATTTTGTCATAAAAAATTAAGTAATAAATATGTACAAATTAAATGGATACAATTTAAACATTACTAAAATAGTAATAAAAATAGTAGATAGTTTTGCAACTGTTATTAATTTATTCACAGAATAATTAATTATTCACTAAATCAGTGGTACTTGGGACAATTTTATTTTCTTTCGCTGAACTAACCTGTAGTTAAACAGTAAAAAATGTTATATAACTAATTGGAGACTTTTATCATGTTAATAAATGGAATGATCAATTTATTAGTTTAACTTTAAATTAAATACATAATTTATGATACAGATTTTTCATAGCTTTTTGATTAGTTAAAACATAATATATTTAAAGTATTTGTACTGTTGAACATGGTAATAAAATACATATGCTTTAAACCACTGTTTCTTAAACTTTTTAAGATCTTGTTGAAAATGTGAAAAGGTATATAAAATTAACTTAAGTTAGTATAAGGATTTAATAATATATTATCTACTCTATAATAATGAATCATAAAAATGTTCAAATATTAAAAAATATGTTCTAAGTTAGATTAATTTAAAAATAACTAATGTTTACTTATATTTTTTAATTCAATAATTTAATTATGTAAAATTTAGGATTTTAATGAATTTATTGTATGTATAATATGTTTAAACATTTTACTAAAAAATAACCATAAACTATTTATAATTAATTGCTTTAAGCATTTTAAAATATATATATATATATATATATATATATATAAGAAATTAGTCTTAAAAATCTAATGTAAGAATATTATACAATGTTTATAATGTCAACTCTTTTTAAAGCTATATTTACTTAAAATAAAATAAAAATGTAACATTAATATAATGATTTTAATCATTATCTCTGTCAAGATCTGTAATATTGAAACCATTTAATACTAATTCAACAGCAGTTCCTAAATCACCACTAAGTTGAAGAGCTTCAAGATTTAGAGCATCATTAACTAAACCCATATCTCTCATCATTTGTAATTGAGTAGGTACATCGAATTCTCCTTGTTGCTCTGATTGTTGTCTCATTGCAGAACTAATAGGCTCCAACACATTTTCTGTATTTGCAGTAGACGTACTTGCACCACTAGTACTAGGCTGAGGTTGCTGTGTTGTAACACTTGCTATAGCTGATGCTAACTGTGCAGCAGTAATTGTTCCAAAAGATAAGTTCCTAGATACAGATTGACTATTAGCCTCAGATGCAGGAGATGAATCATCTATATCTTCAGTATCTTCATCACTACCATTATTAGTCACAGATCTGGCCATATCCGTAGTTGATTTGTTCTAACATATAAGCAAAAAATTTCTACATTAATATAAATAAAAGCAAGCACCAATATTTTTTAATAAAAATTACCTGTGAAACTTCTTCCTCGACAGCTGAAGCAATTTTAAGAGCAGCTGCTGCCAAAGCAGGATGATTATCTGCGACACGTTTGGCTGCTTCAAAATCACTAAGTTTTACTAATAGTTCTGAATGTTGTAGCAGTGTTAGAGCAACAGGATCTTCATTCAGACCCGGAGTAGTTAAGATAATATTATTTATTACTTCTGGTTTATTAAGTTTTAACAGTGCAGCTCTATATGCCGGGTTTACTGAGAATGAACGAAAAGTTGCACCTAGTTTCACAATATCAGACTCGGAGAGAGGTGTAGGACCAACTATCTTTTCCGGTTTGATTTCTTTAAACACATGCACTGTAGCTCCATCAAATAAATCATACATATAAAGAGGACTATTGTCTTCCATAACACATCCGCAATAAACAACAATTATTCGTTTGATGATTAGAGTCTCATCCTTTTGGCACAATTTATTTTTCAAATTGATAACAGGTTCTTCTAAGTCAATACGTATTTTGGTATTATAAAGAAGTTCTGTTCCCAAACGCATTTTAACGTTAATTTCTGCCATTGTGTATCTAGCTTAGATATTGTATATGACCTTGTACAACCGATACCGTTGTACTTAAGTAACTTAGTTAAATATTAAATACCTATAATATACAATTTATAAATGTGTATACACATGTGCTAATAAGTGTATTACACAGTAAAATATCACTTACCTCGTTATACACCAGGAATTTGGGAACCTGTAGAAAGCAGTAGGAAAGTTTAATGCGACTCTCTCGAAACGAATTTGGAAAAGAATTCCAAGTTTAGTAGACCTTGAATCCGTGAAACAAATTATTGTATTTTCACTAACTCACGTTGACGTAGAACTAGTTTTTCATTATTATGGCGGACAATAACATTTATGATAACAACGAAACAACAACTATCAAGCACGCTGTTTCACATTGTTACAGGTTACCAAAGAGTAATAACAATCATAGATAATTGATATTTGATTAAAATAGATTTAAACAAAAAAAAACATATATAATAATAATAATAATAATTTTAATAATAATAACATAATAATATATAATATAATAATATAATTTATATTTATAAATTATATTAATAAAATCTGTTGTATATGTTTATGGTAACTACTCTATGAGTACCTACTACCATGATTTAAGATATCAATATCGAGACGCTACACCCGCTGTTGGTTCAAAAATTAGATTGAATGATCCCTTATAAAATTTAAAGGTAAGATTAATATCTAGGGCTTCGCATTGGCATTTTTTAATAAAATTTTATTCTAATTTTTAAACTAACAGAGATAAACGTGATCTGCTGAGAGTACAATTTGCTATGTTACGCGTTTATAAGACGAAGACAACACATGCGAGTGTAGAATCCTCGAAATTCGATCCGAGCTAATTTTTCTATCAAAATATACTTTTATCTTAGCAACCGTACTGAAATATCCAATGATCGATTAAAATTCTTATAAACATATTTGGGATCAACATGAAGTTTAACGACTTTCTCAATGTTTTGAATTTATATTCTTAGGCCCTTAAAAATTGATTTTAAAATTTAAAATATTCAAAAATGTACAATGTAAATAATATGAAGTTGAAAAAAATAATTTAAAAATTTAAAAAAGTAGGTTTCAAGACTTGATTATTATTTCTGTCCATGATTAACTCAAATGTGTTTTTAGTTTTATCCGATGATCAAGGAAACCTGCACGATTGGCAAAAGATTGATTGTTTTTGTCAAAAATATAACTTAATAATACTCGACGCGACAGCGAGCGTGGAAGTGTCCCCCTTCTTCTAAAGGATTATATACACTGTAGAGAAAAATCTAGCTTGAATTAACTTAGTCCAGTTAGACTGCCTTAGTTGTGTGTTTATGTTACGGCTAAAGTCCGAATTAAGCTAATGTGCACATTATCCGGATAATGTACATATTATCCAATTTCGGACTTTAGCCGTGAATAAAAATTATTAGGAAATGGATTAAGTATACATTACCC
This sequence comes from Sipha maydis, assembly GCA_034509805.1. Classification (NCBI taxonomy): domain Eukaryota; kingdom Metazoa; phylum Arthropoda; class Insecta; order Hemiptera; family Aphididae; genus Sipha; species Sipha maydis. The sequence continues at coordinate 92,207 of JASXSY010001800.1, read as the reverse complement.
GGCTAAAGTAACTTTAGCCATCGTGTTATGGCTAATGTAAAATATTATTAATAAGTTCATAATATATATTTTATTTCAATAAAATTGATTAATATAAGTTAACAATTAAATATTAAACTACATTTGATGCAATATTAACTTTATTTCTATTTATTAGATAACATTATTTTTATTTAACATTATTTATTTAACATTATTTATTTAAACATGGTAAACTTTGATGACATTTAGAATTACATAAAATGCCAGATGCTTTGCATTTGCATTTATTTGTTTTGTAATTTGAGTTACATGCACAACGTTGATAACCCTGACCACCTAACAATGACATATTTTTTGCAATTTCTCTTAACGATTTTTTTGTATTTGACACCTCATCTACTGTAATTAATGGCTCAGGACAAACATCAAATTGAGACCTAGAGTAATGTTGTTCTATCGTTCCTTCTTTATTACCTAGTTCATAGTATTCTCCATCTTTTATTAATACTACTGCAAACAGAATATTTCGCGGATCTCCTCTACCTCTATCCACGTCTGGTATGGTGACTCGAACCGTATCACCGATGCTGGCAGGTAGAAACTTATTAATTGACCTGAACTTCATTTTTTCAGCTTGATGTTGTAATGCTTTTATACCTTTTCGAAAAATAAAAGGAAAAAGGATTTTGTACGAAGCGGTTGTGAGAAATTGGATTTAAAAAATACATTTAGGAGTGCACGCATTTCCTAAAAGAAATTAGTGTTGAAGACAATATTTCGTATGAAATACGAATGTCTAAAACTGATTATGATGACCTTTTGAAAAAAGTTACTCTAAGAATTAAAAAAAGTAAACATTCAGAAATGGCAGTCATAAATTTAAATAAATCAAAAAACTTCCAAGAGTTTTTCATGGTTTCATCGGCAGCTGCTCCATTTTTTTAATTTTTAATTTTTCTTTGTTCACCATTCAATTGGCACTGAAGATTGTGAAACTTTCTACCAACTTTTGCAACACTTATACCCATTGTTTTGCAACTGTTTCCACACATTTGGCATTTAATTAGCTGTTTTTATATCCTTTTAATTAACAATTCCAAATTGCAGGAGACGACTCAATAAGTTCTATTAATTGATGAGTTTATGTTTGTCTTACACGAAATCATTCATAGCAGGTTCATAAGGAAATATTAAACAATATAACCTACGAGTAAAACAATTACTTTTAACAATAAAACATATTTTTTACTTAAACATTTAAAATATTACAAACGATATCGGAAAAACAACTGTACACTGTATTAAATGGTAATGCGTTATCAACATTGATTACCATTTTACAGGTACATTATTGCTATGTTATTTGCTTGCGCTCTATTTGTACTCTACTTCGTATATTTAACATGTTGAATAGAGCTATTGCTAGAGTGTCACATCTCAGTGTGCACTGTTTATAATTGTATACTCTTGAATTCGTTGGTTTAGCTTTAGTCTAGAGAAGCAGCTACCAGAGTTTTCGAGTGCTATGTGCACTACCTATACTAAGGGTAGACAGCTCTAGCTAGAATAACTACTGATAGAGTTACTCTACGAACAAAATCTACAGTGTACAGGTATCTTAATCGTAATTAAGTCCGCTTTGCTGTGGGCCGAAGGTCGTTCTTAGATGGTGTAGGGCCATCATTGTAAGATTTGTTGTCCAATAAACGATGTGGGGGAGCTGACGAAATGCCTCAGGGTGTCTCCGGCCCCTCACGATAGGTACCGTTAAAAAAAAAAAAAAGTACCTTAATCGCTGCTGCGACTGTCACGTCTGCCACGCAGGGCCGTCCTGATGATTTACGGGGCTCGGGGCAGAGTAAAATTGCGGGGCCTTAAATGACGAAAATGTCACTAATGCCCGTTAATTGCATATTGAAACTCAAATGTGCGCAAATAGACTTAATAAATATAGTACCTTGCACTTACAACAATATGAATAAGTAAATAAATTAATAACGCAACATGTCATATAATTAAACTTAATATGATAAAGCCTGTCCAATTGTAGTGAGAGCGCAGGGTCCAGGGTGAGGGCCCCGCTCGGCCTGCCCTAGGGACGACCTTGCTGCCACGCCAACGCTACTAATTAAATTTCAATTAGAAAAACTGGTTCTAGTAGGTTCTACTAGTATTTCACCGCGCTAGTGCTTTGGTGATTAGCAGCACGGAGATTACCGACACGGCCTGGCGCAACATACTAGAAATTGGAATAGAGCGGTGTAATTGTACACACAATGATAATCGTTTACTTCGCATACACTATCATGGCGTTCATGAGGGAATATGAAAAATTGCCTATATCCAACCCCTAACTACCCGGATCGAATTGTTTTGACATGGGCACCTCGAAGGTGGGGTTAGCCAGTTGCAATCTTGAGATGTGGATTACTAATTTAAAAATTGTTTACTCAGATATGTAAATTAAATCTGTATAACCTATAAAATCGTTTTTTTTTTAAATAATTTAGGCCCGATTGTAGACAACTATGAATATGAGGACTGGAGAATAGTAAATGTCGAATAATTCAAAATACTATACAATCATAATGAATAAATTCAAATATTTTTATTATTAATAAGTTAATAGCATAATTTTTTTTTTCCGTGTTAATAACTGATGGGTAATTCTGTCAGGTATTCCGTCTGTACGGAAAGGACAGATCTAGAGCTTGTTTAAGGGGGAGAGCGAAAATAGATATTTGAAAGTGATATAAATAAAGTACAACAAAGACATGACCGTGATTTGAATAATTTAAAAGCCCTATAAGGGATGATTGCCACGTCACCCACCCCTCTTAAATCCACCAAAGTTGTTTGGACTATTGGATATGATCGTAGATTTTGTAAATGTTACATAGTTACAAATATTAGATAAATACAATTTAAACGGGCCCACATACGATCAATTCAACTGTGCAATTTATCACGCATGACTTCGTGTCTGAGCGATAAACAGAGGAAACCGAGCAGTTATGGCAGATTTGTACGCAAGTTTTTGGCCTGCGTAAGAGACTTTATTTTGCAACGATAAACGACGCAATTAGATCAGTTTATTGAACAGATTGCACAGTCTTATCTTCTATAGCCACGCATGCTTACTATTTTCTATTTTCTAAAAATGTTGTAATTTATTCTTTACTAATTAACTATTGCACTGCTATGGCGAAAAAAGAGAACAACTTCTACATTTTATTGACGCGTAAAAAAATCTACCAGAATTTTGCTCTTTTATATCGGTCACTCATTGTCGTATGTATACACGTACTACCTATAATAGACTGTGACTACACTGCACGAAAAAACTGAGAGAACTGTGAACATAACTGAAGGAAAAACTGATGTAGCCTACACACCTTCAGTTCACATACTGGTACAGTTCTTACTCAGTTAATTCAACAGATAAACTGGACAGTTTAACGGGTAGTGTGCAGGTCCATTAACCAGTAAATTTTAAAAATGTTCACATAGTGTACTGGAAAATAGTGCGTGAGATATGCCGTCGGCTTGTTCGTGACTACTGAAACCGAACTTACCGAACCAAAGAGTATACTAAAATCCGTAGTCACCTGATACCGTTTTGGCGGCATTTGATAAAGATGTCTCGCGTCTCAATTCTTTGCGCACGCTACACCTTCGCGAATAAAAATCCGTAGTCCAACCATACGTTTTACATGCTGTCATCGAGTAGCTACGACTTTTTTCACTTGCTGTCATCGATCGCCTTTTACTGTGTTACTAAGGTCGCATTTCAATTGTAAAAATGTCTACAAAACCGATCAATCATTTGAACCTTGGTAAGATGTTTTTTCAATTTTGAAAACTGTCTAATGCTTATTGTTATTATTCATACAATATGAACCATTCAAATAGTTGCAGAATATGTATTGTGCCAAAAAGTGTGTTCATTTATTTTATTTTTACTTGGTGCTATGATTTAATTATTATAGTTTAACATTGTCACATTTGTTCATTGGATTTTTCCAAGTAATTGCAGGAGAAATTAGTATTTTATTATATTAATTAAACACCTACCAAAGTTGTTTTATTTTGTTACTTTTTAAATTGAATTTTCTATTTTGTAACCAACTCTTAGGTTTTTAATATGGAAATGTGGCACTTTGATCTCTTATTTCTTATCTGAGAATTATAAAAATAATGGCTTAACCCATTTCCGTAAGCTTATAGCCAGTTGATTAATAATTTTCATACCATATGCTTTATATTTTGCTTATTATTGATTTTAATCAAATAAAATTGTAACTTCGAAAGCATTATTTATTGTAAGTGTAAATTATACTATTTTTCAGATCCAGAACAACAAAAGACATTTGTTCGTTTTCATAAATCATTACCAGACGTAAGAATAAACTACTTTTAATTAAAATATTTATTGAGTATAATACTTAATTAATAGTTGATGAAGTAACAATGTATTTATTATTTGTTTATAAATAAGATATATATGTATATTTTTTAATATATTTTACAATAAAATACAATAAATTAACATTTACAAATAATTATATAAACATTTCATGGCAATGAAAATAACTATTAATAATTAAATAAATTATATTAAGATGTATTTACAAATCTAATACTATCGCATAGAATAAATAACTTATTTTGAATGTACCTATATGCTTAGTTTGCACATAGGTTTTAGTAACAATTTATTTTTAAAATCCTACTTTATCATTAATATTAGATGCCAACTGCTGAGCTCTATTTTTGACATTTTGAATAGATCCTTTGACTTTATCTCCTATTTTTCTCCAAACAGTAGACTGTGTGGTAGGCTGTTCTAAGAAATTTTCATGAATTAATGTCTGACTTTCAATGGGATTCTGTTGCTCAAATGATTTGGATTCTTTAATTAGTGAACTATTAGAAACTATTTCAGATTCTGGTTCTATGTATTGTGTTTTCTCATCAGTGGTACTTGAAAAGTAAGACTTTTCATGGTGGGTTTGAACTGGCATACTTTTTAAATTATGGTTTGTTAAATAAGATGTTTGAAAGTTATCTTTGTTTATATTCACTGTACTTTTTGGTCCATTAATTTCTTGTTCTAATTGATTTAATTTATCAAAAACACTATTATATTTGGAATTCACCAGCGATAGATTTTTATTTTCGGTAAATTTTCCCATTTGTGGTGAAAATTCTGATTTATGTAAACCTATATTTTCATTATATTGGGTTTGATAGGTTGGCCTATGCCCTTCAAAATTACTTATTAAGTCAATAGATTCTTGACCATGAGAAACATAACTTTTTGTTGACTGTCCGTTCCATTTTTGGTAATTAGAATTAATATTTTCTTGATAATTATTAACAGTGGTTGGTAATTGAGCGGAGTTTCTTAAATTAATGTTCTTATCTAATGTTCTATGTTTTTCAAACACAGCAGTTTCCTGACCACTAGACTTGCCATTATTTATTGATTGTAGGGCAAAGGTCTCTTTTGAATATCCTGTTGGTTGTTTATGTTGTTCAGGTATTCCAAAATCTAATAAATGTGATGTTTCTTTGAAGTGTGATGTTAAAGATTCTAATGGTTTAATTTGTTGCCCATTTGTAGGTGAAGAAAAAATTGGATGATCTACTACACCATACTGTTGATTTATTTGCTCATTTTCATCATTATTTATTAATTGTTGACCTGAGTTAAAAATCTTTGGTTTTGCAAAATTATTTATGTTTACTGATTGCTGTCCTGTTGGAGTTGGTTTTGAAAACTCGTGTAAATCTTCTAAATGTTGACCGATTGAGGATGGTTTAGAAAACTCATGTAAGTCTACTGATTGTTGGCCAACTTCTTCATGTGTTTGTGTTGAAAATGACTCTACTTTTTCAAATTGTTTGTTAGGTGTTTTTAGTGTAACAAAATTATTTAAATTTACTGATTGCTGTCCTGTTGGAGTTGGTTTTGAAAACTCATGTAAATCTACTGATTGTTGGCCATCTTCTTGTCCTTGTGTTAAAAATGACTCTATTTTTTCAAATTGTCTGTTAGGTGTCTTTGGTGTTGCAAAATTATTTAAGTTTACTGGTTGTTGTCCTGTTGGAATTGGTTTTGAATATTTATTTAAGTGTACTTTTTGTTCAATTGAGGGTGTTTTTGATAACTCATGTAAATCTACTGATTGTTGGCCAACTTCTTGTCCTTGTGTTGAAAATGACTCTATTTTTTCAAGTTGTCTGTTACGTATGTTTGGTGTTGCAAAATGATTTATGTTTACTGGTTGTTGTCTTGTTGAAGATAATTTTGAAAACTCGTGTAAATCTTCTGATTGTTGACTGATTGAGGATGGTTTTGAAAACTCATGTAAGTCTACTGATTGTTGGCCAACTTCTTCATGTATTTGTGTTGAAAATGACTCTACTTTTTCAAATTGTTTATTAGGTGTTTTTGGTGTAACAAAATTATTTAAGTTAACTGATTGCTGTCTTGTTGGAGTTGGTTTTGAAAACTCGTATAAATCTTCTGATTGTTGACCGATTGAGGATGGTTTTGAAAACTCATGTAAGTCTACTGATTGTTGGCCAACTTCTTGTCCTTGTGTTGAAAATGACTCAATTTTTTCAATTTGTCTGTTAGGTGTCTTTGGTATTGCAAAATTATTTAAGTTTACTGATTGCTGTCCTGTTGGAGTTGGTTTTGAAAACTCGTATAAATCTTCTGATTGTTGACCGATTGAGGATGGTTTTGAAAACTCATGTAAATCTACTGATTGTTGGCCAACTTCTTCTTGTCCTTGTGTTGAAAATGACTCAAATTTTTCAATTTGTCTGTTAGGTGTCTTTGGTATTGCAAAATTATTTAAGTTTACTGGTTGTTGTCCTGTTGGAATTGGTTTTGAATATTCGTGACAGTCAACTGCTTGTTGACCGACATTTTCTTTTGTTTGTGTTGAGAATGACTCTATTTTTTCAAATTGTCTGTTTGATGTCTTTGGTGTTGCAAAATTATTTAAGTTTACTGGTTGTTGTCCTGTTGGAATTGGTTTTGAATATTTATTTAAGTCTACTTTTTGTTGTTCAATTGAGGGTGTCTTTGACAACTCATGTAAATCTACTGATTGTTGGCCAACTTCTTCTTGTCCTTGTGTTGAAAATGACTCTATTTTTTCAAGTTGTCTGTTAGGAATGCTTGGTGTTGCAAAATGATTTATATTATCTGGTTGTTGTCCTGTTGGAATTGGTTTTGAATATTTATTTAAGTCTACTTTTTGTTGTTCAATTGAGGGTGTCTTTGAAAACTCATGTAAATCTACTGATTGTTGGCCAACTTCTTGTCCTTGTGTTGAAAATGACTCTATTTTTTCAAGTTGTCTGTTAGGAATGCTTGGTGTTGCAAAATGATTTATATTATCTGGTTGTTGTCCTGTTGGAATTGGTTTTGAATATTTATTTAAGTCTACTTTTTGTTGTTCAATTGAGGGTGTCTTTGAAAACTCATGTAAATCTACTGATTGTTGACCAACTTCTTCTTGTCCTTGTGTTGAAAATGACTCTATTTTTTCAACTTGTCTGTTAGGAATGCTTGGTGTTGCAAAATGATTTATATTATCTGGTTGTTGTCCTGTTGGAATTGGTTTTGAATATTTATTTAAGTCTACTTTTTGTTGTTCAATTGAGGGTGTCTTTGAAAACTCATGTATATCTACTGATTGTTGGCCAACTTCTTCTTGTCCTTGTGTTGAAAATGACTCTATTTTTTCAAGTTGTCTGTTAGGAATGCTTGGTGTTGCAAAATGATTTTTATTATCTGGTTTTTGTCCTGTTGAGGATAGTTTTGAATACTTGCCTGAGTCCAAAGTCAATGGTTTTTGAACAAATGTTGTTGGTTGAGATCCTATTTTACTTGAGGATGAATATTCTTTTTTGAAACTCTTCGAATATCCGTTTGGTAGTTGCTTAGTTTCTTCAAATTCAGAAACATGAGTACTTTGATCTTTATCATTGTTTACAATTTCTTTTTTTACTTGAGTCACAATATTACCATTTTGATCTCTAAATGTTGTTGTTACTCCTGGAACATTAGTCAAACTTTGACCACTTATTGTTTGTAAATTTGATTTTATTCCAAAATTTTGTGTATTGCTTATTGATGAAGGCTGTTGATAGTTTTGAAAAGTTTGTCCGTATGAACTAAATTGCCCATTATTAAATGACTGTTCACGGTTGTAATATTTATCTGTAGTCAATGGTTTTTGAACAAATGTTGTTGGTTGAGATCCTATTTTACTTGAGGATGAATATTCTTTTTTGAAACTCTTCGAATATCCGTTTGGTAGTTGCTTAGTTTCTTCAAATTCAGAAACATGAGTACTTTGATCTTTATCATTGTTTACAATTTCTTTTTTTACTTGAGTCACAATATTACCATTCTGATCTCTAAATGTTGTTGTTACTCCTGGAACATTAGTCAAACTTTGACCACTTATTGTTTGTAAATTTGATTTTATTCCAAAATTTTGTGTATTGCTTATTGATGAAGGCTGTTGATAGTTTTGAAAAGTTTGTCCGTATGAACTAAATTGCCCATTATTAAATGACTGTTCACGGTTGTAATATTTATCTGTAGTCAATGGTTTTTGAACAAATGTTGTTGGTTGAGATCCTATTTTACTTGAGGATGAATATTCTTTTTTGAAACTCTTCGAATATCCGTTTGGTAGTTGCTTAGTTTCTTCAAATTCAGAAACATGAGTACTTTGATCTTTATCATTGTTTACAATTTCTTTTTTTACTTGAGTCACAATATTACCATTCTGATCTCTAAATGTTGTTGTTACTCCTGGAACATTAGTCAAACTTTGACCACTTATTGTTTGTAAATTTGATTTTATTCCAACATTTTGTGTATTGCTTATTGATGAAGGCTGTTGATAGTTTTGAAAAGTTTGTCCGTATAAACTAGATTGGCCATTATCAAATGACTGTTCACGGTTGTAATATTTGTCTGAAGTCAATGGTTTTTGAACATATGTTGTAGGTTGTGATTCTATTACAGGATCATTTGATGAAGTTGATTTTATTCCACTTAATATTGGATTGGCATTTGTTGATAGTCCAAGACATAAAAGCAAATATAATTTGCAAACCTAAAATATTTAAATAATTTAATATTTTATATTAATTTAGTTGTTAATGCATTGTAGTTAGTGATTTTTATTGTATTTATTACTTTTTTTTTCAAAATCTAACTACTAGACATCAAATTTAATTAATTTGTAGATATTTATAGATTATTTATAGACTATATATATATATATATATATATATATATTAGACTATTTGTAGATAAAAAATTAAAAAGTAACAAATTTATTTAATTTTTGAATTGTTATAAAAACTAATAACTAATTCTTAAATTTATATTTTTATTTTCTAGTTTATAAAATGTATATATATATATATTTCCATTTAACTAAGTAGAATAAATGCACACTTGCATTTGCTATATAAGTATATATAATAGAGAATAATTATATGTTTATTATTATTATTTAATCTTTAGACAAATGTTTTTGGTTTTTTTTTTTTTTTTGCCACATTATATTCTTGAAAAAAATATAAAAATTAATAATTAAATAATAAATAATTTTTTAAAAACATCAAAATATAAAAACTTCAACTTTTACTAAATATCAATTTAAAAGAATATTGATAATTTCAATATTGTAACTATTAATAAATAAAACTAAATAATTATTATTAAATATTCTTAATAGAATAAAATAAAATTATGATACATAATAATATTTAATAATATATTAACAGTTCATAGTTTATAGCTTATACTGAATAGGTATTTTTTAATTAGAGAATATTATCTTTTAAGTATTACAATCATTATTGTACTAGATTTAAACGAATTACAATATTTTATCCAATAATGTTAATCAAAATAAAAAAAATAAAAAAAATTGATAATTTTGTTAGAACATATTTAACTATTTTTATTATTTAATATAATAATCATACCTATATTTTTTATGTGTATTAAAAGTGATTATTATTGTATTCTTATGTATTAAAATATTTCCATGTTTCATAAGGTACTTGATACTAGGTTTATTAAATCACAAGTTCTAAGTCATTAACATTAACATACATTTTAATTATATTACAAATTTAATAATTTGATGATATTGTAGGTTTTATATATGTTTTATTTTAGATTCTGAACGGAGTGATGGAATCTATTGGTTTTACAATGATGTGTGTTTTTTTTTTATTTTTTATTTGGCAGTAAAAATGCTTCGATTTGCTTAAGTAGCAACTTTTCTGAAAGGAAAGTGAATTTAGATGGTACTTTGGCTAGTCTAAAATCCAACTTTTCAATACTTTTTAAAAAAATCGAAAAAAACGATAAAAAATTACGAAAAAACAGGAAATTTTACGCAAAATCACGTTTTTACAAATTACATTTTTTTAAAATGCTCTAACTCAAAAACCAAATATCGCAACAACTTGAAATTTTCACCAAATCTTTATATTGACGTTTTCTATACATGGTTAAGTTTTCAAAGTATTTTGACATATTTTGACTTATTTATAGACAATTTAAATTTTCGATTTTTGTAAAATTTTTGTTTTTAAACATCTATCAAATTCAATTGGCAGACCGAAAACTCTTGACAATTTAATACAAGGTTCATAATAAGTTAAACTTATCGTAACTAAGTCCTTAATGCTCAAATTTGTATAAAATGTGTAAAAATCACGATAATTTGCAAGTTGTTTTGTAGATAAAAATTCATAAAAATGTTTCTATTCATACTTAAGATTCAAAATTTTAACACTAGGTTATCTATAAGCTACTCTTCAAAAATCTTTAAAAAAATTTCTACCGGACTTCGAGGAAAAAATTATATGACTGTTTGAAATTTAAATATTTACGAAATTGCATAAAATAGCCATTTATTCTCAAATGATTTTAAATATTTTTTATAATTCAAAAAGTATAAGTCGCAGATTTTTGAAATTTCTACCAGCTGTTAAGATTGGTATTTTCTTTATGTCATATTTTTTTCAAAATATTATATTGATTTTTAAGCCACTTATAGGCATTTAAAATATTCGATTTTTTTATATTTTTTTTTTTATAATTGGTAATAAAAAAAATTTGGCTCGTACAAAATACTTAAAAATTTAATAGAAGATTTCACAGAAGTAGTTTTTATTGTCATTCAAAAATTATTAAAATCCATAGTCACAATTTTTTTTTATAAGCGTTTGAACAGCGAATTTTGACATAAAATTACATGTAAAATATAATATAATGTATAATATTCTAGACTGACAAACTATGTTGCTGTATGCAACTGCCAACCCATCCTAATTGAAAAATATATTTATCATTTCAAAATAAAATATACTTTTTACAATATTTATAAATAACAATGTATTATATCCTAGACAAACATATTAACTCCGTTCAGAATCGTTATTCGTATACAATGATATCTATCATTGCATTCAAATTTAACAAATCCATTGTAATAATGACCTATCCTATAAACGAGGTGCACTCCACCCCCAAGTGTACAGCAAAGCGAGGCCCATCCGGTTCTTTTTTATTTGGTTTTCATATTTTAAATTTTTTTTAAATGTTAATATCTAATATTGAAATATTTAATATATAGTTTATATAGTTCTTTATTTACAATACATTTAAAAGAAGATAAGTAATAAAATTATTTACAATATATAAAGTTATATACAATTTTTTATTTGTTCATCAATATTTAAAATGAAAAGTGTTATATATATATATGTTTATTTTTTTCTACAAATTAAATTTAAAAAAATTATTCTTACCTTTAGTGATAATTGCATTTTTCTATGAAGTTAAATAAACTAATAAATGTATACTACTATAACACAGAACAGCATTAAGCCAAACAATATACACTGTATTTAACTTTTTAAATGATTCAAATGAAAGAAATGATTAAGATTTATATAATTCACTGACTTATTTATTTAATAGATAATGCAAGTATCATGAATTTCGAGGAAATGGAAAATAGGTTGTTCTGACCATGAACTTTTACAGATTACCTTAACCCTTAAGCTTAATGTTGTCGACGAATTGTTTAGTGGGTTTATCTGTATACGTCACAAACATTTTTTTTATTGTATTCAATATTTTTGTTTTTTAGACGTATTAATTTGTTTAACTGTAATTTCATTATTATCTATAAATTAATATTATGATTTTTTTAATATGCAAATGATAATTTAACTAATCACTTTTCACTTAAAATTATTACAACAAATATTTTTATATAGATTTCTTATGAAGTAATGAAAATTAGTTAGCACAATATGTTAACATTGTAAAATAATTTATTTAGATTTAAATTCTAGAATCTTTTTTTAATTGTGTATTAATAATAAATAATTTATTTACTTATAACAAATATTGAATTTAAAAATCTTATTTATACCTATATTAAAAGATAAAATTCTATCAGAAAAGCTATTAGTTTTTTTAATTATATAAATTGAAAACAATTGTATAAACATTGTATAAACAATTAAGCCACAATCTTAAACCTTGATTTAAAACTTCAAGTTTTTCTAATAGTTTTGAACACATATAAGTATAAAAAATGTAAACTAATGACCCTTGTGCGTTAGATTAATATAATGTCCTTGTAACGAATTATTTATTACGTTAAAATGTTTTATTGACTTTACCTTAAACTTATGTCTTGAACTTTTTCTTTAGAAACCGTTAACGACCATTCGTTTTTTCAACCGACAAGATTATTATACAGTGCATGGTCAAGATGCTACTTTTGCTGCTAAAGATTTTTATAAAACAAATCATTCGTTAAAAACCATTGGATCAGGTGATTCTAATTATAACTTATTAATACTAGATTAAATTTGAAATTAAATATTTCTCTTTCCATTAATTAATTAGAATCAATATGATATTAATTTAGATGATGATACACTTGAGTCATTGATATTCAACAAAGCCAATTTTGAAGCATATATTAGAAAGTTATTATTGGTCAATCATTACAAAGTAGAAGTATTTGTCAATAAAGGAGGAAAATGGGCTCTAGATTTTAAAGTATCATTATTATAATAACATATATATCAACTTTGTATACATTTTTTCATAGTTACGCTTTTATAGGGTTCACCTGGCAACTTATTACAATTTGAAGATTTACTATTTGGAAATATAGATCAAATAGAAGCAAATATAGTTATTGCTTTAAAGCTCAGTCCAAATTTCAAAAATAATAAGGTTTTAATATTTAAGTTAATTTAAATGTAATAATATTTTAATAAAATAATAATAAACTGAATTTATCTTTGTGTTGCATGTTTTAGTTGGTTGGATTAGGAGCAGTTGATACAGTTGAACATAAATTCCAACTTAGTGAATTTACTGATGATGAATATTTTTCTCATACTGAATCAATGATGATTAAAGTATCACCTAAAGAATGTATTCTCATGATAGATGGTAATAATTCTGATGTTGAACAGTTAAAAAAAGTGGTTGAACGATGTGGAATACTTGTAACTATGAGAAAAAAATCTGAATTTAACACTGATACTTTAATACAAGATTTAAACAAATTAATTATATTTAAAGAAGGACAACAACCTAATGCTCACACATTACCCCAGTTACAACTTGAAATTGCTTCTTCTGCAATTGCAGCAGTTATTAAATACCTTGAAGTATATAATAGTATTTATATTATAATAACTTTAATTTATGTAAAATATGTATGTACATTTTAGTTATTGTCTGATTCGGATAATCTCAACCAATTCACTATTGAAAATCTATCATATGAAAAATTTGTTCACTTAGATAGTGCTGGTGTTCAAGCACTTAATCTCTTTTCAAACTCAGGAATCATGTCTAAAACTGACTCTATGTTTGGAATTTTTGATAAATGTCGCACACCCCATGGACACAGGTTAGTTATATTTCTGTTGTATTAATTTAGCGTCATATTTTACTAAAAAAAAAAAAAAAGGATTTAGTTTGCTTATATAATCAATATTTAGGTTATTAACTCAATGGATTAGACAGCCCTTGACTGATATGAATAAAATAAATGAACGTTTAGATATTGTTGAAATACTAGTCACAAATACAGATATTCGACAACAACTGTATGATCAACATTTGCGTACAATACCTGATCTTCAAGCTCTAATGCGTAAGATTCAACGTAAAAAGGCTAACCTCCAAGACTGTTATAGGTACTGGTTTATTTCTTGATAAGCCAAATAAATATATTGTAATTATTTTTATGTCTCTTATTTTGTACATTAGAATTTATCAAGCAATTAAAAAACTTCCTGACCTGGTTGAAACCTTGAGCTATTCAAGCAATAAAACTCTCAATAGTGTTATTACAAATCCATTAAAGGAATTTATCAATGATATGAGTAAATATCAGGCTATGATTGAGGAAACAATAGATTTTAACCTTGTTGAACGTGGTGAATTTCTTATAAAATCTGAGTTTGATGAAGAGCTACAAAAAATGAGAAATGAAATGGATGATTATGAAGCAAAAATGAGATCCAATTTGACCAAAACTTCTGGAGTTCTTGGAATACCTGTTAAATTAGATTCAAACTCCCAGTATGGATTTTTCTTTAAAGTGTCATTAAAAGTGATTATTTTATTCAATTACATTAGTGAACATTAAAAAAAAAAAATTTATTATTTTTTGTAGGATTGTAAAACTGTTTCAAATAATAAATTATTTGAAGTACTCGACACTACCAAAGGTGGTGGTATGCGTTTTAGATCTTCTAAGTTAACTGATCTTAATGCAAATTACCAATGTATACATCAAAATTACCTAGGACATCAAAAAGATATTGTAATTGAAGTTATTCAAACTGCCAGTATGATTAATTTTTAATTTTTTAAAAATAAACATTTTTAATGTTACATTTACATTATTTATGTATATGTGTGTGTGTGTGTAGGTAGTTACAGTACAACTTTACTTAACCTGAGTCAAACTATAGCTCAATTGGATGTATTAACAAGCTTTGCTATGCTGGCGGCTAGTTCATTACGCCCATACGTAAGACCAAATTTACATCCCCAAGGTACAGGTTTGTTAAACTTGAAACAAGTGAGACATCCTTGTGTTGAGTTACAAGATTCTGTGTCTTATATACCTAATGATGCATATTTTGAACAAGGTAAATTTTAAATTCATTTATTGATTAATATTTCAGTCTTTTATTTTTTTATTGTTAAATATTATTTTAGGAAAATGTACTTTTAATGTAATTACTGGTCCAAACATGGGGGGTAAAAGTACATACATAAGAAGTGTTGCTGTCGCTGTTTTTATGGCACATATGGGAAGTTTTGTCCCATGTGATAGTGCAGATATTACTATAGTAGACGCTATTTTAGCTAGAGTTGGAGCAAATGATTCTCAGATTAAAGGATTATCTACGTTCATGGTGGAAATGATAGAGACTGTATCAATTATTAAAGTACATAATTTATAAATACTGATACTTTAACTATCTTAACATATATCTTCATATTTATTCTAGAAGGCTACTGCAGAATCATTAGTGATTATTGATGAGTTAGGTAGAGGCACTTCAACTTATGAGGGCTGTGGAATAGCTTGTGCTATCGCAGAGTAAGTACAACATTGGCAATTGTTTTTTGATCTATGAAATATGAATATATGAATATAATGTACCAATATTGTTTTGTTATACTTCATAATTTTGTAACTGATGAATTATACAAGTATAATGTATAATTTAATAGATATCTGGCATCCGAAACCAAAGCATTTACTTTATTTGCAACCCATTTCCATGAATTAACCAAGCTTCATGAGAGAATACCAACAATTGTTAATAAACATGTTTCTGCAGTGACATCAAATGATAGTCTTACACTTTTGTACCAAGTGCAACCGGGGTCGTGTGATAAAAGTTTTGGTATTCATGTTGCTGCTATGGCAAAGTTTCCAAAAAACGTTATTCAAGTATTTATCTCATTACAAAAAACTTTCCTTAGTTTCCAATTTATAATATTTTTTTTTTTTCCAATCATATTAGAATGCATCACAGAAACTTGCTCTATTAGAAAGTTTTCAAAGTACACAAACATTAGAAGATCAACAAAAGGTATTACAAAATTCTTTAAAGTTTATAGTTTTTATATCAGCTATTTTATTAATTTCTTTTTTTAGGAAATCAATGAAGCTGATAAAGAAAAATTTCTTAATGAATGCAAACGCTATGCTCAAGAGTGTGCTTCATCTGATGATGAATTGTTTAATTGTATCAAAAAATTGAGAACAGAGTTCCTGTAACAATAGTAATATTACATTTATATTTACTAATTACTATAATATTTTAAGACTTAACTTATAATTATTATAAAGTAATTGATCTTTAATTATTTTGTGTTAATTTTTAAAAAGATAAAATTATTAGTTTTTGACATGCAACTGATTTAGTGTATTCAAAACTTAATTAAATTAAAATGTGTCCTTAATATTATAATTTCGATAAAATCAGATTATATTACTTTTTATTCTTAAAAATACATGTATTCATTATCACAGTAAATTATAGTATACTATATTATAAGACTTGGAGTTTATTACTATGGTTTGATCTGAATTATAAATATCTGATAAATTAATAACTTATTTTATTGGTATAAAATATTGTATCTAAATTATCAATATTACTCATAAACAGGGTCTGGGACCTATAGCACTTAAAAATACTATAATATGAATCTAATATATTTATTATTAATAACTATTAATAAGTATTACCAAATCAAACATTTAAAATTACTATGTACATTCCCAATTTTTGATTTTTACTTAAAATATATTTTTTCAAAATTACTTAAAAAACTATACCATTATCGACCATCAGTTATCCCTTTGATTCAGTCCACATACCTATTCTCTTAACTCACCTCAATTTACTTCAACTACCTTTTGTATTTATGAATCTAATCTTCCTCCTGTTCTCTCAATGAACTTTTAACATTTACATCCTTATATGAGACTAAATACTTTTATAGATCTGTCCTAGAGCTGCTTAAGTCCTACTTTATTTATCGTATATTTGAATTTCATAATTAAACAACTAAATTCAAGTGGCCATGAGTGCCTATTATATGCTGACGAATTAGTTATTTTCTCCTCTATTTCAAACATCGATCTTCCCATCACCATTCACTTGAACTTCTAACCTCTTCTTTGTTTTCTGTAACTCCCGAAAAATGTAAGGCCATGATTTTCACTAGGAGGCGATACCTTCTCTATCCAGAGATCACCATAAATGATATTTCCATTCCAGTTGCCCACAATATAAAGTATCTAGGACTAACACTAGATTCTAAATTTCGTCGGGCTCCCCACCTTCATAATCTCATCAAATTTACCTACATTGGTCTAATTTCTTTTGATCAGTTTCCAATATGTGAAGGGAGTCACCTCTATCTGAAATTTTAATTTAATAAAAAATAGTTTTAAGGTCCAAACTTAACTGCTGATGCTTTTTTTTTATTAGGCTCTGCTTCCTATTTACACTGGAAAAAATCAACGAACTCCAAAACTCTTGCTTAAAATATCATTTAATACATCATTATGCTCTTAAATCTCCCCTAATGCTGCTGTAGAGGTCGAGTTCGTATGCCCCACTTTCAATATTAGAAACTGATGGTTGATTGATAAATTTCTACTAAAAATGTCTCCTTTCATTATCCCGTAATATTCAACTCCTATATAGACGTTTATTACTCATGATGCTATGTTAAAAAGTCACTTCCAATTCTTGCCTCCGTCACATATTCTTTTATCTCAGTCCGTAATTTCATTATTAACACTAAAAAAACAACCGTTATATGACATTTTCTATACGGCGATCTCATTCTCTTCACATGGACGCGCGTAAGCACGCCACAATATGCGCGTTCACCGTTCAGATGGCTGCGTGTCACGCGCATTGTACGGGAATGTTCTAATTAAAAACTATATTTATAAAACGATTTGTAGTACAGTTTAGATTGTCATCGAGAATGGATGTAATAGATGCTGTGTGTTTGTTGACTGTCCACCGAAGGATGAGAAGACGCAGGCAAAAGAAAGAAAGAAAATATTGGGTTCATCCAATTTTAAAAACATGGCTTTCTTATAGTCTTTATGTCACGTTATATCCTAAACTTAGAGAGCACGATGTAAAAAGAGGCAGGCCTTTTCTCTATTTCATTAATTAGTGTATCTATTTCAATTTCCATATTTAAAAAAAATACTAGTTTTCGAACACTATAATAACACTATAATCAAAATTCGATTGTTCGCATCGATACGCGCGTGTCAACTGAACGGTCCGATAATGATACACGGAATCCGCGGTGCTACGCGCGTGTTCGCGCGGAAATAGATTCTTGCATCGTTATCGCGATCGACGCGCGCCATGTGAACGATGTATGAGAAACTCGTATAATATACGATATTATCTAAACACGCGCGGCTGACTTACGCGCGTCCATGTGAACGTGGCCTTAATCATACCTTCAAGTTACTTAAATCCATAACATCCACAATCGTTAATAATCTTGGTTTAAACATCTTCCTCAATTTTACCTTAATATATACTATACACAAATGGGTTTGTTTTCCCACTACCTGCCGATTAAGGCCACGGCCACACAAGCGTTTTATTAACAGACGTTGCAACGGACGTCATGACGTTTATTATTGAATATTGTCGAGTGGGTCACATGAACGCTGTTTTGACGCACGTTAATCGTGAAAACCGTTCAATTGCTAAATTTTGTCTGTATATTTTAATATAAAAATATAGTTTATTTAAGTTAAGTAAAATGGATGTAGAACTATTAATAACAGAAATAGAAAAACGTCCAGTTTTATGGAATATAAGCGACGAGATGTATAAAGATAGATGAATAAGAAAAATGATGGGTGGATGGAAGTTGCAACTGTTATATTTTAAAAATTTTAATAATTAAAAAATTTCGCATTGTCAGCTCTCAGAAAGTTATACAGATTGTAAAATGCACCATTTAATAATCGTTCGCTATTTATTGGATGAACCCACCATTTTCGATTCACTCGTTTTTTTTTCTCGTAATGCTCGTATACAAAAATTGCGGTATCCAAATCGTCCATTTTGTAGGATGCGAAATCAACAACTGACGTTATATTTTACGTTCGTGTGACTAGGGTAGTGACGTCCGTTGCAACGTCCGTTCTTTCAACGCTCGTGTAACCGTGGCCTAAGCCTTTTTCATTCCCGATTTACATATCTCCGTATCCAATAATTTACCCCATCTGCCTCATCACCACTAAATGCTTCGCAATATTAGAAGCCCTTTTGATCATTTCAGTTCTTCTCCAGCTGTCGTTAAATTAATTATTTAAAACATTTCTCTAATGAGTTATGAATAATCATAAATTAAATATCACACAAATCAAATATTTAATTTATATTTTAACTATTATATACATATATATTATAACTGTTATAATAATTATGACAAAGTTTCTAAATGATAATTTTTTATTATTATAAGATTAATAATAATATTTAATTTCAAAAACATTTTATTTATTTTTACCTGTTCCTTATTCATTGTTTCGTTAAGAAATAATAGTTTATAAATCCTAAAAAATATTACCATATATAAATACATATAATCTGTATTTGAGCTATATAAATTTGTTATAATGCTGTAAGGTAAAAGCAAATAAAATAATTATAAAAAAAAAGTATAATGTTTGGTATGAACTTGTTTAAAAATTGTATTTTTTTTTTTTATCCAAAGAAAATAGTGTTCATCTTCTAGATACATTTTACGAGTTGCATTATCTTTATCTAGTTAAAAAATTACTTATCTGATCCGAACACTGGATTCCTAATTTAATTATATATTAAGTATAGTATACTATACTTAAAATAGTAATTCTTGACATCGATAAAACAAAAATATTGAGAATCTCCATTCGGATTCGAATGATCAACGATTGCGACTCGATTGTGATGTAGAAATTTATATTATCTACTACGAGGTCTTATTAATTAATTCAATAATTATCTTATTTTATTTTATAATTCCGTGTTCGTTTGTCCCAACCACGGTCTTAAAATAGATTTTAAGGTCGTAGTTCAAAAAAAAAGTAAAACGGCACACGTGCGCGCACAGCGTTCGTTAGCTGTTGAATTATCGATAACTGTTGGCCATCATTCTGAAAGCTAAAACAATTATTATTAGATCGGCGGATTCTTACCTCATTAGTCATTATGATTTTATTGTTTGTCTAACCTATTCTTACTGTTTCGCAATAATCGGCAGCGTAATTACACGAACAGATTGTATTTGACTAGTTATCTATAACAGCAGTGACGCCTTTGTCTGTTTTATAAGGTATTGTATAAAATTAAAATTTGAGTATAATTGCAATAAATAATGAGTATATTTGAGAATCGGCTGATTTAGACGAAGTATCCGTATTGGTTCCCAGTTTATTACAATGGGTTTATCTGAATTATTTTCCGGGTCAAAGCATTTTTAATTTTCATTCCCATTTTATACATTTTTAGGATTTATTATTTTATATAATTTATCAAATATTATTATCATAAGGTGTGGTTAAAAATTACGATTTGTTGCCATTTTTATTTTTATAATGACATTTTTAAAATTTTTTGTTATGGTAGATAGTAAGTAGTAATAATAATATTAAAAGATATTATTAGATTGTATTTCACCTTTTTCGAAAGTGCTTATCGGAACCAATTCAGATGTCAATATTCAGGTATGGGAACCAACTCGGACACAGTCGATTTAAACCTCAGTTTATGTATCCTTCTGAACGATAACCCCCTCCATATAGATTTTTACAGTCATTTTACGTTTTTTTTTTTTAAATACTCAATAATTGTTTTCTCTTATTTTGCGTCGCACATTTGTCGTGGGAACTACTAGAAATCTGCTCTAAATCGGTCAGTATTACAATTGTTCGCACCTGGGTATCTGTTTTCGACGATTTTGGTTCCGTGCTGGGACTTAAGCTAAACTTGGTCATCACTGCTAAGGCTGGATGCACTCCTACGCTTATTTCCCCGTTGACAATTTGTGACATCTTATCGGCCATCGTTCTCGTCTTGTTTCGCACCACTGCATCATCCGTTAGTGCAGGACCATTGACGTACTCGACCCCGACGCCGGACGTGACGAGGCAGATGGCCACGTCGGCCTGCGTGGAACCGTCCATGTAAACGGTCTTGTCACCGGACGCGACTTCGCTAGTGGCCGGGCTCGCTTGCGTGCATCCGTCCAAGTAAACGATTTCGTCGTCAGACGCGATTTCGCTAATGGCCACGTTGACTTGAGTGCATACGTCCACGTAAACGATCTCGTTACCGGATGCAACTTCGATAGTGGCCACGTTGGCCTGCGTGCATCCGTCCACGTAAACGGTCTCGTCACCAGACGCGACTTCTATAGTGGCCACGTTAGTCTGCGTGCATCCGTCCGCGCACTTTACCTTGAAATCGCCACACGCGACGTTACAAGTGGCCACTCGAGCACGGTCCACTGTACTTCCGATAGTGGACAAGTCATCCGTCTGCGCGCCAGAGTCCGCTGTGGCCACCGGACAATTAAGGCGGTCAACACGAATCCGACTGCCGTTTTGCCTCTCCCAACCTAGTGCTCCGGCGATGCATCTTCTATGCATGAATCGTGACCACCTAAAGCGAGAAAAGCGTAATGCACGTATGAAAACGATTGAACATTTCGTGCGAAGCGAGAAATTCAACCGTACCGTCATCGTCCACTATCATCCTGGTCCAAAACTTGGGCTTCCCGCAGATGTCGCAAAACACCATTAAGCGCCTTGCTCTGTTTTCCGAAGTCGCATCAGAACTGCAACGGCGATTTGAACTAAAAAAAAAACATTGCGTATCTTATAAGTGGCGGGCCCTTCAGTCTCACGTTAGACGTGAAGGCTTCGCGTGGTATATGAACACAAAATTGTTTTCTATTAATTTTATGATATTATCGTATAAATCATTTTACCTCGTTATCGATCCCATTTCGTCAGCTCGTTTTATAAATCAGGGCAATAATTGTTAATCGCTATTCTGTAAGGACACGACAATGTCGAATAATCTCGTTCGCTTCACAGTTATATTCAAGTTACGATACATTTGCCTGGTAACGTTTAAGATCAGTTGTTGTTAGTGGCCAATGTGGTAAAAACTTTGTATTGAATTTATAAATTAAATAAAAACGGAAATAATCTTACTCTTTTGAACTGGTGGTGTCCGATCGTCGGGGTGCACACAACAGCGACCAGTAGCCTTTACGTTACATCCCTAATATATAATACCTATAATTTGTAAACATCTGTGTCCGTTTCTCGTTCGTTCCGTTTCATTCTCTCTCTCTCTTCCTCCTGCGATTCCGTCGGAATACGAGACAATGCTCCTCGATCGTTTGAATTCAAAATTACTGTTTATTTTTACAGTCAGTCCATTACCACACGCTAAAACAAGAAGACTTTCGGACAATATCGCTGAGACAAACAAAATACGAATGAATTTTATTTTGGACGCGATTACCAGGTTTTGACTATTATCATAGGTGGATATTTGATTGAATTTTAGAAGGAGAGGGGCTCAAATCTTTCTTTACAAAACAAGCCCCAATGGATTTGCCCCTACGTTCCTTCTCTAAAAATAATATTACCTTTAGTATTAATTCACTATTAAATGACCGACTAAAAAGGAAAACTACTAAATCAGTGGCAGATTTAAGAGTAAAATATTGGTCGGCAAACTGATACAAGGGGCCCCGATCTAGGGGCTATAACTGCTAAATTTTAACCTTTATTCATTGACACATGAAGTCTAGAGGCAGGGGCTTAAAACCATAATAAGCTCCTCCGAATATGTGTAAAATGTTCATGCATCTGATAAAAATAGACTCTCATAATAATATATTTTTTTAGCCCCCATTTTTTTTACTAAATGCCAAGGCGCTAATATCTTTATGTAAGTACTATATTTTTGATATGCACAAGAACCGACAAAAAACACAAATTAATAAATAATTTTTTTCATCTAATTAGACATAAATATAATACATACAAAATAAGTTTATATACATGTTTTATACAATATTATAGTATTTTATGTTTATGTAATAACAATTTTTTCCTTTTATAATAATTAGTTAGCAATACAAAAAAAAAAAATCTATTCTTTTATATTTTTATTTTTATGACAATCGCGATCCTCTTCACACTTTTGCTTTGGCAAAAGTGTCAATAGTTTCATCTATATTAAGTGCTTCGTAATACTCCATGCAATAAGTAAAATTAAATCACTCGTACGGTTTTGTACCATGGTTAACCTAATCTAACACTAGATAGCTTCCTTACTCACCGTCTTCTTGTCTGTCATAATAATTTGTCCTCCTATTTACTTATTGTAATTTTTTTAAATACAGACTGTATTAATTGATTTACATTTTTTTATAATAAAAAACCAAAAATAATCTTTGGATATTCCAAAATTTACTGGGTCTCATACTTAAATATAGACAGGGGCCCCGTCGGCATTTGCTGACTAAACGACCGTTAGTTCTGCCACTGTACTAAATCCTCGTACATTACTAACTACATAAACATTTTTATAACTTTATTAAAAATAAAATAATCAATACATTTTTGACATTTTATACATATTACAATATAATATAATACTAATAACAAAAGTACTACAATTAAAAAATAAATGAATATAATTCATAATACATGATATATAATAATTATAATATAATGTATAACAATTTAATAATAATATTTTATAGGATTTTATTAGGTATGCAGTTTTGTCTTTTCTGTCAGACTTAATTTAAACAATATAAAATAATACTGATAACAAAAGTATTACAATTAAAAAAGAAATGAATATAATTCATAATACATGATATATAATAATTATAATATAATGTATAACAATTTAATAATAATATTTTATAGGATTTTATTAGGTATGCAGTCTTGTCTTTTCTGTCAGACTTAATTTAAACAATATAAAATAATACTGATAACAAAAGTATTACAATTAAAAAAGAAATGAATATAATTCATAATACATGATATATAATAATTATAATATAATGTATAACAATTTAATAATAATATTTTATAGGATTTTATTAGGTATGCAGTCTTGTCTTTTCTGTCAGACTTAATTTAAACAATATAAAATAATACTGATAACAAAAGTATTACAATTAAAAAAGAAATGAATATAATTCATAATACATGATATATAATAATTATAATATAATGTATAACAATTTAATAATAATATTTTATAGGATTTTATTAGGTATGCAGTCTTGTCTTTTCTGTCAGACTTAATTTAAACAATATAATATAATACTGATAACAAAAGTATTGCAATTAAAAAAGAAATGAATAAAATTCATAATACATGATATATAATAATTATAATATAATGTATAACAATTTAATAATAATATTTTATAGGATTTTATTAGGTATGCAGTCTTGTCTTTTCTGTCAGACTTAATTTAAACAATATAATATAATACTGATAACAAAAGTATTACAATTAAAAAAGAAATGAATAAAATTCATAATACATGATATATAATAATTATATTATAATGCATAACAATTTAATAATAATATTTTATAGGATTTTATTAGGTATGCAGTCTTGTCTTTTCTGTCAGACTTAATTTAAACAATATAATATAATACTGATAACAAAAGTATTACAATTAAAAAAGAAATGAATAAAATTCATAATACATGATATATAATAATTATAATCTAATGCATAACAATTTAATAATAATATTTTATAGGATTTTATTTGTCATTTTTGTCAGACTTAACTTCCTTTTTGGAGTGCGAACCACTAGTAAAAATTTAAAAAAAGCATATATCAAAGTTACCCCACGTTAAGAAATCCTACCCGGTTCATTAGATTTAAAATGAAACTTGTCATTTAATACAGAATTTCAAAGTCCATAATATTAGCTAACTATTGATGTATCTAGACGTAAGATCAACGGAATGATCGATTACAACGTATAAAGAAAACATACCACTCATATGATGCACTGCAATATCCTATTATATTGTAATATGCATATATTAATACGCATATTCCCGAGTCATACGAGGATAAAAATGTTCAATTATATTTTATATAAATAACTATTGCACACATAATTGTAATGTAAAGCCACGACCATAAGTACCAAATCATTTTAATACTTATCCTTATATTTCATCACACGACCATGAACAAATAGTGAAATGGACACAGAGAAGAAGCCACGTGCGAATTACAAATCGCAAACAACCGCAAACAACGTCATCATTCGAATTTGACGATCAAGGCCAAGGGCAACCAGGTGGCGAAAACAAGACAATTAACTAACAACAACAAAATCAAACAGAGTATATAAAGGCTCCGTTTCACCACCAACATCAGACGTGTCTAGCTATCAGTGCAAGCCCTTCCGAGTTTTGTCTTCGATATTGTTATCGCGAATATTTTAATAATTAATAACTGTATGTTCTGTATAAGCCATTTACTTAATTTTATTAAAAAGTTTTGTAAAGTGTTAAAAGATTTAAAGTCGCTTCATTCCATCCCGAAACATTCATCATTACGATAGGTATCTGTTTTCATTGGGTACCACGTAACAATATTTTGGCAAGGTGAAGATGGCTATGATTTCTCAATAAAAATGATAAATCCCATTACAGGTAATTAAAATATTAGTTTAGCTATGGCAATAATATCTCAGTCACCATATTATGTATTTTAATTTAAGCCAACAAAAAAATCATTTCAATGAACTATTATTCATACCGCCTAATGATTCGGGAAAATGAAGACAATAACATATTTAAACGTCGGCGATTAAATCACAAATATGTTGTTGACATGTATATTAAAATTGAAACGGAGAGATTAACATTCATCAGGTTGAATCAGACCAAACTCCGATCTGAAGAGTATATTCACCTTTGAGATGCAATTAATACTGATAGAAATGCATAGAATGTTGGTCGGATGACTATTCTTCCAGCAACATACATCGGAAGCCCTCGACATATGCACGAATATGCTCAAGATGCCATGTTATATGTTCGTCATTATGGTACAGCAGATTTGTTCATCACATTTACATGTAATCCGCACTGGATAGAAATCAAGCAGGAGTTATTCCCTGGGCAATCACCCATTGATTTTCATGACATTACAGCCAGAGTCTTTAGACAAAAGTTGAAATCTTTAATGGATTTCATCGTAAAACATTACGTGTTTGGTGAAACACGCTGCTGGATGTATTCTGTGGAGTGGCAGAAACGAGGATTGCCACATGCACACATTTTAATTTGGTTGGTTTAAAAGATAAGGCCAAATGAAGTTGATGCAGTGATATCAGCTGAAATCCCTAATGTACAAGTAGATCTTGGATTGCATGAGGTAGTTATCAAAAACATATTACATGGTCCCTGTGGAACTCTTAATCAAAATTCACCGTGTATGATGGATGGTAAATGTTCAAAATGATATCCACGGACATTAATATTAGAAACAATTATTGGTAATGATGGTTATCCACGGTTATCGCCGATCGACAGCAGACAATGGAAGATCAACAATTGTCAAATTAAATCAACAAGATATTGAAATAGATAATCGTTGGATTGTTCCATATTCACCCATTTTATCAAAGACCTTCAAATCACACATCAACGTTGAATCTTGCCATTCAGTGAAATCTATTAAATACATTTGCAAATATGTAACCAAAAGGAGTGATATGGCTGTGATTGGAATTGGTGCAAAGAATTCCAATGATGAAGTTACCCAATACCAAATGGGCCACTATGTTAGTAGTAATGAAGCAGTTTGGCGAATATTGTATTTTCATATTCATGAGAGACACCCTTCTGTTGTTCACTTAGCTGTGTATTTAGAAAACGCAGTACAAAGAACTGCTCGCTCAGCCACCTTCTACTACATTAACCGGTTTCTTTCAGACATGCCAAAACGATGATTTTGCACAAACATTGCTATATTCTAAAATGTCAAAATATTATACTTGGAATCAATCCTCAAGGAGATTTATACGACGGAAACAGGGAAAACCAGTTCCAGAATACCCAGATGTATATTCAACCGATGCGATTGGTCGAATTTATTCTGTACATCCAAGCAATGATGAATGTTTTTATTTACGACTGCTATTAGTCAATGTACGTGGCCCAACATCATTCCAACATTTATGAACTGTTGATGGTGAATTGTGTGGATCCTACAGAGAAGCTTGTTAACGTTTGTAATTGCTAGAAAATAACGATCATTGGGATCAAACTCTCAATGATGCTGTAATATCATCACATGCTCACCAAATATGAACATTGTTTTCTATAATCATATGTACATGCTTCCCATCAAAGCCAATCGAATTGTGGATCAAGTACAAAGATTATATGTGTGATGATATTTTGTATCAAATACGGAATAGAATGGGAAATCCAAATATACAAATCAGTGAAGAAATTTACAACGAAGCATTGATTTCAATTGAGAACATGTGCTTGATGATGTCAAACAAACAATTAATTCAATTAGACCTGACCGCGCCCAATCGTCCAATGCATGATGCTTTTAACCAAGAGGTGCACCAAGAAAAACTGTATGATCTCAACACTTTGAAATAATTAATTCAAACAAATCTTCCAATGTTGAATGAACAATAGAAATATGTATTTGATACTCTTATGAAAGTAACAAATGATGAAACTGGAGGGATATACTTCTTAGATGCACCTGGTGGTACAGGAAAAACTTTTTTGATTTCATTAATATTAGCAACAATTCGTTCACAAAATAAAATTGCACTTGCACTCGCTTCGTCGGGAATCGCAGCAACTTTGCTTGAAGGTGATCGAACAGCTCATTCAGCACTAAAATTGCCATTAAATATGCAAAGAAATGAAACTCCAACCTGCAACATTTCGAAGAATTCTGCAATGGCAAAGGTTTTGCAGCAATGTCAATTGATTGTTTGGGATGAATGCACGATGGCACATAAAAAATCGTTGGAGGCTTTAGACAGAACCTTAAAAGATCTACGGAGCAATCATAACCGATTTGGTGGTGCAATGATTTTATTAGCAAGAGATTTTCGTCAAACATTGCCAGTGATTCCACGATCAACGCCAGCTGATGAACTCAATGTCTATAGTCCTCCAATTTGTGGAAACATGTTAAAGTACTTCATTTAAGCAAGAATATGCATGTCGAGTTGCAAAATGTGTTCCCATGTGTTTCCATGGCAACAACTATTTATGGTGCTGATGTAAATGGATCAGTTACAGATTCAGATGTTAATAGTTGGAATTTAACAAAACTGGATACAATATTGGACTTTTTAAAAAAAAGATTATGATTTGACAATTGAAGGAATCAATACCATTTATCTCTATTTTGGTATGTGGAGAGCAACATTTCCTTGGCATATAGAAGATATGGATTTGTATAGTATAAACTATTTACATACTGGACTTCCTAAGACATGGTACGCAGTTCCTCCAAAATTAGAGCATCGTTTTTAAAGAGTAGTTACCAACATATATGGTGAATCTACCTGCTCTTCATTTCTTAGACATAAAATGGTTGTTTTATCACCATCTGTGTTAAAATCATATGACATTATGACGAACAAAATCACTCAGGAGCATGGTGAATTCATGGTAACATTCCCATTCCCCTATCATATGGGATTTAACCATGGATTTAATACTGCAGAGTCTATAAATTTCGCAACAAATAGATGGATAGAGTATAGTAAAAGAGGCGCGTACCACGGACGACGTGTAACGGAGCACAAATATAGTAAAACGGCCCTTTTCAAGGCCACCACTTGGCCACGACAAACGACATGGTGACGGGAGAAAATAACACGAAGACAACCAGTACAGAAGGAAAGAAAGTGTCGTTTTACACCGTCATCATGATGTACAAGAATTGACGAATGAGAACGGAGCATCGATATCTGATTAGGTATATATACCGGTCACTTTTCAGATCATCAACACTTCATTCTTCTCTTCACAACGATCAACATCTACAGCGATAAGGAGAAACGAGACAACCACCAGCGAATACGGCGATTTCGGCTACACCGAACACGGTGACGGCAATTAAGATAACAACAACAGCGACGACGATTGCAGCGAGTACGACAATTCGGTCAACTACGACGACGATTACGGCGGATACGATAACGACGAAGGTCACGTCACGGCATTGACGATTATTCAGATTTCGGCAACGACGATGACGGTTGCAGAAAGCACGCTGACAACAAATACGATACCTTCGGATCCGACCCCAGCGGCATTTACACGCGGGGTTCCGAGATCCGTGGACGCATTTGTTCATCGGGATTGAGAAAAAGGCCCTTTTCAGGGCCAATAGTTTTAATAAACCTTTACGACGCGCTTGTTTGAGCGTTTGTCGGTAAAGTGGTCACGGCTGGTGTGCTTGCTTACTCAAGTCCGCCACTAACCGTGTACTCTCTCCCCATTGTACCTGCTCAGGTCCGATACCGCCCGTCGCGGCCGCTTATTCGAGCCAGCCACGCGGCCCGGAATACCCTTTCTATATTTCTGTATATATTTATTTAATGTCAATAAATCCCGGTTTTAAATAATCAAGTGTATTTTTATAAATATTCGGATGTCGGTAACCCCGATACACCGTTTCAGACGATAGCTACGAGGCGAACGAAGTGCTCGCTCCTTCTCGTAGTACGACGCGACTCCCCGGCCCCACGACGAACCAGCCAGTGTGGCCAACTAGGGTTTTTAACATTCGGCCTCTCCTGATGTTCCAGACCGTCCTCGGTCGGCGGTGTGGTAATCCTTGAGGTAGATGGGTGGTCGGCACAGCCGGACTGGGCGGATGTTTGTTGTCGCTGAAGCGGTTGTGTCACGTAGTTCAGCTCCCTCTGGTACTTCTGTTGCTTCTTCCTTTTTTTCATCAACCTCTCACCTTTATCTTCCTGAACCACCTTCCAAGATTTTAATTGGGACACATGTGCTGTAGTAGAATACAGATGTTGCCCGTCACTAGCAATATCAGCAACTTCTTTAGGTGTCACTCGGCAGCACCTGTATCACTTGCACTTGCACTTATAACTTAGACGGTTCTCCCAACCGTGGTTGCCTCTTCATAGCCACTACTTCGCCCGGAATAAATTTGATACCCTCATAGTGGTGGCCCTTATCGTAGTATTGTTTCATTCCTTCTTGCCGTGCAAGAATTAATTCCCGTACCGTCTTCTGATGTTATGCCGGTTTCGTCGACACATCTGCATTTTGGCTCAGGTGTCACAACTCGCCACCATAGAACCTTGGCCGGTAACAGTGCAGAGTCTCGAGGGTGGTGGTTTTGTTCATGGCATTGTTCAGGTGTCGTTGAATTTCCGGCAGTTTCAAATCCCAATGCCTGTGATCTTCTGCAGACATCGACAGCAGCAGCAGAATGATACGGTTCGCCCTCTCTACCTGTCCATTCGCCTGGGGGTGTCGAGTCGAATTTAAAGTATGGTGTATTCAACGTAGACTAGAAAAATCTTTAAACGACTTTGCTGTGAAACAAGTACCGCGATCACTTAGTATCCGATCTGATAGTGATGTGCGATATGGCCGTTACAGGCATACTGCCCTCAGTCTCAGTGATGTTCATCGCCAACACATTTTTGCATCCTGGCTCCGACAGATTCTTGGCGAACGTGTCCCTGAATCAGTTTAAAAGAGACAACAACTTATCTTGTTGGGCTGTGGTTGATTGTGGACCGACACAAATATCCTGCAACATTATTGCGCTTCCAATGAGCGGCTCAGTGTCGACTTCAACCGTATGCACCTCAATTATCTTAGATAGTTGCGGGTCATCAAGGATGTACGTCGATGTTGCTATTCGTCTCGAGGATAAAATCGGCGCCTTGTTTGCGGAAGTTCCAACCAAGAACGACCAATTAGTACATCAACAGGTATGGCATGATCAGCTACCACCAGTATGTTATGCTCAGCACCCATCACCCCATCAATGCACACATCGGCGACCGTCTTACCAACTGTTGCATCACATGGGCGGTTAGAATCTGTAACTGTATACAGTGGAGTGCAATCCGGGTTGACATGTAAATCACTACTTCTGACCGCACTCGAACGAACCAGTACGTTGGTGCACCCAGTGTCTATGAGCCCTGTAACTGTGCGGCCATTGAGTCGCACACTCTTAATGAAGGGGTTAACCAGGTTAGGACGCCCCGGGACACAGGCCCATAAGGCCCCTACTGGCGGTAGCTTCGGGCGATCAGGCGATTCCGGACAGCGCCCGCGTGTGTGTTGGTTGGAATCACATAATGTACACTTCATTGGTCGTCGGTCAAACAGGCAATCGCGAGAAATATGACCCAATTTTCGACAGTTAAAACATCGGATAGGGCGGCTGAGATCAGTCCCATGCTTCAACTCTTCACTAGGTTTCACTGACAAGGTTCTCTGGTTTTTGACAACTTGACCCGGGCCATCCTTTTTGTCTAGTGCAATAACCTTTGCTGGACGATCAAGCGACAGTCGTGACGGAAAAGTGTTTAGTAACGCGGCATTGAATCGCTGTTGACGCAGGGCGGCCATACGTTCCCACTTTTGGAAATTTGATAACAATTCGGACGGCGATAAATGAGAACGACCCATTGCATACTGCGACTGTTCGGTGACTCGTATGCCTTGTATCATATGATCTCGTACCTCGGAGAATGGCAATTTCAGAGCCTTGCACTGTCTAAACTTGTCGAAAAATAGTCCACCGTTGATTCCCCAGAAGCTTGGTTGCACTTATTGAGTGCTTCCTATCGGTCGGACTGGTGAATTTCCCTAACGAACGCCTCGTGGAACGGTAGGCGAATGACTAAAGGTAACAATTTATTTATTATAAAAATAGACAAAACAACAAGTATAATGTCGGAAAATGGCTAAAAGTCCGACACGAGGAACAATATGAAAACACGTGTGGTGTCGATGAGATCGGTCGCGAGAGAGAGCGAGGTACAGTTCGTCCGACGTTGTGGCCTGACTGCGTCGCCTACGGAGGTGTTACCAACCGTCTCAGTTGCGCTCTTGACAGAAGACATGTAGTGTTGAACCGCCACATTACTCCCCCTCGATGGAGATAAATCGGGCCCCTTTGTCGCCGATACCTGATTGACTGACTGCACGGCGTAGGAGTGGTCGGTGCGCGGGTCGTCTCGCAAGACGAAAGCCGGTTCACGGAAATCCAAGCGGTTCGGTTGCCAAGTTGCAGTTTGTAATCCTTGGGGCGGCGCTCGAGGACAGCGTAGGGCCCCTCGTAGCGAGGTTGGAGTGGTACATGATGAGCGTCAATTCGCACGAAAACGTGACTCACAGTATCGAGCCGTGCCGGCACGAAAATGCGTCTGCTCGAGTCATGATCGGGGCGCAACTTGGCCATTCTCCCTCAGCGAGGAGACGAGGTCGTAGGCCGACGTTTCAGTTGGTGCCGCATGAAACAGCTTGCCAGGAAGCCGAAGAGAGGTCCCGTAAACCAAATCAGCTGGAGCTGCGCCGATGTCTTGTTTGACGGTGCTCCGGAGCGCGAGGAGGACTATGGGCAAATGTTGAGTCCAATGTGGCGATTCGTGAGCTGTGAGAGCAGCCTTGAGCGTCCGGTGAAATCGCTCCACCATGCCATTCGCCTGAGGGTGGTACGGAAACGATCGTATGTGCCGGATGCCGAACGTGGTATTGAGAGTCTTTATCAGCTCTGACTCGAACTGTCGCTCTTGGTCCGTTGTGATAATGTCTGGCACCCCGAACCGAGCGACCCAGTTCGACACAAGAACAGAGGCGACGGTATTCGCGCACATACTATCAATGGGCCATGCCTCAGGCCAACGTGTGAATCGATCGATGCAGGTAAGCAAGTACTTCGCATTGTTAGACGTCGGTAGGGGGCCGACCAGATCGAGGTGGATGTGCCCGAATCGTCGTTCTGGAGCCAAAGTGTGTCTATGCATTTTAGCCCTTTGACACTGTTCACAAGTACGCGCCCAGCTCCTGATCTCCCGATCCATACCTGGTCAGACGAAGCGCACTTTAACAATCCGACTGGTGGCCGATTGGCAACCGTGTGCTTGCCCGTGCAGAGTCGTGAACACCGCGCGTCGATGTTTTCGCGTAACGAACAGTCTCGTCCGATCGGGAGCCACGTCGAAGTAGACCGGGCCGTTTATCGTTTGACGAGCTCCGAGTATCAGCAAAGTCTTGATAGTACCGGATATGATGTCCTGGAGTTCTGAGTCGTTTACCTGATCGAGATCCGGAAGACCATTTTCGAAGGTCGCCAGCTCGAGACGTGAAAGTGCGTCAGGAACCACGTTACTCTCGCCGCTGACATATTCCACGTTGTGAAACAGTTGTGACAGGAACGCAACGTGCCGAGCCTGCCGGTCTATGAGTTTCTCCATTTTTTGAGAGAACATGAAGAGCAACGGTCGGTGATAGGTCCTCGGTGTTTTGGGCCTGCCCTCTATTGAGTGTACGAAGTGCCGGGCCGCAAGATAGACTGCGAGGAGCTCCCGATCATACGTACTGTATCTAGTTTGCGCACCGGTGAGTTTGCGCAAAAAGAAACTTATAGGCTGCCAGTTACCGTCAACGAGCTGCTCCAGCACTGCCCCGACCGCGACGTTTGACGCATCGGTGCTGAGACGCAAAGGAGTTTCGTGTCATGGGCGCACCAGTCTCGCGGTGGAGGCGAGGGCTTCTCGACAGGCGCGGAACGCATCGCGTGCTGTGTTGGTCCATGTAAGTGTGCCGTCACGGTTTGGTACCTGTGCGATGATGTGGTAAAGTGGTGCTTGAAT
The DNA here is from genome assembly GCA_034509805.1 of Sipha maydis. Classification (NCBI taxonomy): domain Eukaryota; kingdom Metazoa; phylum Arthropoda; class Insecta; order Hemiptera; family Aphididae; genus Sipha; species Sipha maydis. The sequence goes on along the minus strand of JASXSY010001800.1, from coordinate 58,105 downwards.
TTTAGCGGCATTCGGGACGAACCGATGGTAGAAGTGCACCGAGAAAACGCTGTAGCTCCTTCTTGGTGTTGGGCTGTGGCCACTGACGAATGGCGCTGACGCTATCCGGGTTCGGACGCGAGCCTCGCGCATCGATGACGTGACCGAGAAACGCGAGCGACTGGGCGGCGAAAACGCACTTGGCTGGGTTAACCACGATACCGAATTTCTCAAAACGACTGAGAACGGAGTGAACGTGCTCGATGTGCTGTTCCGCATTCGCATACGCGATTAGGACGTCGTCGACGTAGGCGAAAACCAAATCAAGTCCCGCGAGCATTGAGTTTACAAACCTAAGGAACGTTTGTGCCGCGTTGCGGAGCCCGAAACACATCACCGGAAATTTGAAAAAGCCGAAGTGACGGCGATCTCGTACACGTCGTTGGCTGCGATGGGCACTTGGTGGTAGGCCCGAACCCGGTCCAGTTTAGTGAAGATGGTCTTTCCAGACAAATTCGCCGTGAAGTCATGAAGGAAAGGCAACGGATACCGGACCGGAACGGTGACGTTGTTGAGTCGCCGGTAATCACCACGGTAGAGCCATATTTTATCGGGACTAAAAGGAGCGGACTTGCCCAGGAGCTCACCGACGGGCGACAAATACCCTGTTCTAACATAGAGTCGAAATCACGGCGTGCGACGCCGAGCCAATCCGGCGGTAGCCGTCGTGGACGGGCGAACAACGGTGGGACTGTGGTTTGTAGCACGTGTTCGACTCCGTGGAGAAAAACTTCCGGGACGGGTGACTCACGGGTCACCTTCGGGAATTCCCGTAGTAATTCTTCCCAATTACGTGAACGCGAGTCGGCGAACAACGGAGCGTTTACGGACACCGCGGAAGTCACGGCACAGGCGAATGTTCTATCGCCGGTTGAATCGACGAGACAGTGTCGACGGACGTCGACGAGGAGACCGAAATAATGTAAAAAATCGACTCCGATGATAGCGCAGGAGACATCGGCCATTTCGAACGTCCATGTGAAAACTCGTGACAGACCGAAATCGAGGTAGAGAGTCTTGGTCCCATACGTTTTGATGCGTGTACCATTTTCAGCTGTGAGGTGGACATCCGATGACTGACGCGAGCTGTGGTCGAAAGGCATGACAGAGATCTCGGCGCCCGTATCTATAAGGAACAGCTTGCCCGATCGGAGGTCGTTCACATGTACCCGCGTAGAATTACTCACGGCATGCAGGGCGGGTGTCCTCTCCGTGACGCTTAGTTTTCCGCCGGCGTTGGGGTAGTATGCTCTTTAGACTTCGCCTTGAAGTTGCACGGTGGACGGCACTTGCGGGCGTTGTTGCCAAATCGCTCATGGAAGTAGCACAAATCCGTGGCTTGTTAGGCTATCCATTGCGCCGACGAACGACTATCCTGACGTGGCGCGAAAACGACCTTAGCCATCGCCTGCATTTGTTACGCGAGCGACGAAACTATGTTGGTCAACTCCGCTATCGATCTTTGGCCACGGCGTCGATGTTTGTGAGTTAGCAGCTTCCATCACTCTGTCCCCGCGAGTGGCGATTGAACCCAACGAGCCCTCGAAACCGGAAACGATGGCCAAGACGTTGGATGGGAGCTTCTGCAACCAAAATTCTTTTAGTACGTCATCGCCAAACCCGTCTGGCATGAAATTACGCATATCGCGGAGCAGCTGTGAGAGTCTACGGTCTCCCATGCCTCCGGGTCTGACCAACTCGCGAAAACGAACGGACTTAGGTTGTCCGTACGCGCTGATAAGTCTGGTGCGTAAAGAATCGTACGATGCGTTCGGGCCGAGGAGGTCGCCGACGGTCCGGATGCCGTCCTCATCTAGAGCCCCGACGAGGAAATGCACGCGCGCGTTGAGGTTGTTCACGCGATGAGTTGTGAATACGGACTCTGCGTGAGTGAACCAGTACTCGGGCGACTGCTTCCAGAACGCTGGAGGATGTACGCCGGCTAGCGCTTCGACAGAAACGTCGACTTTTTCTTCAGCCATGCTGGTATACGGAACGAACGCGAGACGAACGAAATCGATTAGCAGCGGACGAAGCGTTAAGAACAGCCAGCGATGCGCGAACGAGTCGTGCGTATTCTAACTACGAGGTCACCAATATGGCGGGTCGTCGTACAAAATTATCACTACTTCGCGAGTGACTACGGGCGACGACACGACCAAGGAGTTCGGGTTACCTTTAAACAGATAAGACGACACGGTAGGCGAATGACTAAAGGTAACAATTTATTTATTATAAAAATAGACAAAACAACAAGTACAATGTCGGAAAATGGCTAAAAGTCCGACACGAGGAACAATATGAAAACACGTGTGGCGTCGATGAGATCGGTCGCGAGAAAGAGCGAGGTACAGTGGTTCGTCCGACATGGTGGCCGGACGGCGTCGCCTACGGAGGTGTTACCAACCGTCTCAGTTGCGCCTATCGCTCTTGGCAGAAGATATGTGGTGTTGAACCACAGAATAGAATAAATTTAGTCTATTCTGTGGTTGAACTGCCACATTATCACAGATAACGGAAGTGATAGGAGAGCGTTATCGCGTATCACGATTGACAATCGCAGTCGATTTCGACGGCATCAATGACGACTGATGAGATATGGTCGGCAACGATGAACGCTGGAATTCCCGGTTCCAAAAATAACTCTAACTCTTTTTGTTTTCACTCTCTCGCGCACACACGAACACGATCGCGAAAGCACGTGGAAAATAATATTATTTACTCACGGAACCTTTCAGGATTTTCTTCTTTGAGTCCACTCGCCGGAGGCTGTACGAACCGGCCACACGGCGTATCCCACTTCTGATATGTTGTAACAATAAATAACAAAGGAAGAAAAGCAAAACGAGAACGTACGAAACGAAGTTCAACCTTTATTACACATTTAACGAATAAACAAATAACGTAGGGTCGGGGTGGTCATGGGTATCCCTAACAAAAAGGGGCGCGTACCACGGACGACGATAGCTACGAGGCGAACGGTCGCGAACGAAGTGCGCGCTCCTTCTTGTAGTACGACGCGACGTCCCGGCCCCATGACGAACCAGCCAGTGTGGCCAACAAGAGTTTCTAACAGACCAATCTGGAAACATATTCTTTAAACAACTTATTGACATTGGTAATGAAAAATTTCCTTTAGACATGTTGACTTGCTGCATTAACTTTCCTCGAAGTTTTTGTCAGTTAACTCGATCAAAAGATGAACTTATTCAGAAGGTGTTTCTAGATGTTGTTCGAAATTACAGAAACCATGATTGGTTGAGCGAACAAGCTATATTGGATATAAAAAACATAGATGTAATTGAATTAAATTTCAAAATTTAAGAACAAATTGCAGGTGAATCGAGGATATATAAATCAGTTGATTCGGCAACTAATCAAGATGATGTAGTCAACTATCCACAGGAATTTTTAAACTAGCTGGATTTACCAGGATTGCCACCTCACAATCTTCAATTAAGGGTTGGATCGGTAGTTATAATGTTGCGAAATATCAACCAACCGCGTCTTTGCAACGGCACACGGTTAGCGATAAAAAAAATACTAAACAACGTGATAGAAGCAACTATACTGAAAGAAAAGTTTAAAGGAGAAAATTTTCTCATACCGTGCATCCCAATGATTCCGACTGATGTGCCATTTGAGTTTAAACTACTACAGTTTCCAGTGCAGCTTGCTTTTGCTATATATTGACCATAAACAAGTCCCAGGAGCGACCATTAAGTGTTTGTGGTATTAATCTGGAAAACCCATGTTTCTCACATGGTTAATTGTATGTTGCCTGTTCCTGTGTTGGGAAACCATCAGATTTGTTTGTCTATACGCCAGGTAATCAAACAAAAAACATCGTATATCACAAAGTACTACAATGAAAATAAAACTGATTTTTGTTAATAATTATGATTGACATGATGAACAATAAAGCGATTACTTACTTTTAAATGCTTATATATGTTTTATTTAATTATTTTTTATTCACACCGCCCTATCACCAGGGTGACGATTCTGTTCAGGAGAATATTTTGCCCAGACTATAAAATAGGTAGGAACAAAAAAATTGCCATATTACAAATCTTTTGGACAGAACGAGTACGGTGACGGGGAGGTGATACACAATTATGTTTCACTGAGGCGAAGCCGGGTAATTCAGCTAGTTATCAATCAAATAATTACATATATTTCATAACTTGATTCATGGAGCTGGGAGCTTCATTGTAGCCCCTAAATGTTAGGCCATGTCTACACAAAATCAGTACTTCACACAAATTTCTTATACACCTACGGTTAATTTCAATAAGCATCATCTATTTTTTTTCGACATATACTGACACTAATTCTATCTTCAAAAAATACAGTAAAAGAAAGAAATACGTGTTTAAAATAAAATAATAAATGGTTATTTTAGACACAAAATACTGATATTGTAAACACAGTTTGGTACAACTATTGTTTTTCAAAACAAAATGGATCTATGAACGTCAGTAATTCATAAATATTTTGCCTATAGTAAAATAAAAGACCAATCAACCTGTAAGATATGTTCATGCACAATAAAAGTAAGTAAAAACAATTTTGTTTATTATCTATTAAAATTTAATTTAAAATGTTAAAAAAAATTCTAATAAACTTTTCATATACCTATTATTGGTAAATTATTAAGTATATTAAATTATGAATAATGAAATAAATTAACTTATGATATTTAAATGTAATTCATGTTATTTTTTATCAATATTTCTTTATGGAAATCTTTAAAAGTATTTGAAAACTCGCAATGTAATAAACAATATATTTATGGTGAAGAAAATTAAAAAAATATGCTGTAATAATAACTGAACCAATAAGAGCATTGGATGCATATCAAGAATTAAAATCTAGTAATTTTTCGTTTGTTTTTTGCAAAACGGTCAATTATATTATTTATGTCTACATCTATATTTCTATGCACATGCATTAATGCCAGTCCAGTCATTCTGCTTTGCCCCATTTGGCTCTTTTTTAATCTAAAAATCATGAAATAAATAGCAAGCAATTAGGTGAAAGCCATCTCATGACTACCGCATAATGGCATTATTCAAATAAATTTATAGTGTAAGCAAACGCAAAGTAAGAAAAATTAAAGCTTAAAATATAACATAAGCATAAGCATTGTTTCTAAAACAAAAGATCAATGGTATTGCTGTGAAATAAAATGTTATTAAAATTGTAATACTAATTTATAATATACAACCTGTGAAGTGTTGAAAAGCTCCTCTCTGCAGAAGCGACACTTACAGGAAGTGTTCCTAATATTAATAAAAGCTCTCTTATAAGCAGAAAAATTAAAGTATGGCATTGTTCAATAGACTGAAAAACGTCTTTCGGAGGATTTTCACCTACAGAAATAAAATTGTGATTTAAGTAACTAGTTAATTTTACAATTAAAAAAAAATAGTTGACTATAGTACTTGAAACCCATTTTGATTTCCACAGCTCTAACTCGCCTTTGAACGCGATTTGATTTATTTTCAAAAATGAAAACTTTACAGTTATTGAATTTAATAATTCATCACACATCTCTGGAGACATGTTGATAATTGAAATTGGTACTAATTTCATGAGCAAAAGTATAGTACTATTTTTTTTGCTGCGGAATCTCATGCATAGATCTTCCAGGACATTGTCAAGATAGGTATATAAAAAACTCTTCTATAGTACTCCACAGGATTACTAGCTGGAGTGTTCGATCGATGAGTTTGACGTTTAGCTGTGCGTGGTACTGTTATATTAATTTCCAATTTTGTCATAATAATCTTACATTTTTCAAATAATTCTATAAAATTTGATTCACTATTTAACCGTTTGTCTTCTACATTTTTATTATTAAACCGATGTTTTTACAACACACTCGATTTAAATATACTTATCCATTGCATACAGAAAAAAATGCAGCAGAATTTGACGAATAGAATAATAGAAGATTTAATGGAAGATCATAAAAAAAAATCAGTTATGGAGTTGAGAGGTGAAGTTTTCAAAACCATATCCTTAAATGGGGTTAGATCACGATGATTTTTTTTCTTAATTTCTTGAAATAGTTTGACAACCGTAAAACTTCTTCTGTGACTATTCCAAACTCCAATATATATTAGTATACCATAAAAATTCATGTTATAGACAATCATTATGAATAGATAATATATATTATTGTACAGATTTAAAGTTATATAATACAAAACATACCATACGTTTTCCTTGCAAAATACTACGACTTCTTTTTTTTGTTTTTAGTATTGCTAAAATAAAATGGTTTCAAAACAGCATAACTATAATAATGTGAACTTTTATAATCAGACAACAAAAATATAAATAGCTATTAGCTGACTACAACCTTTGTCCTAAAAACAATCATAAACCATTTACTAAATACTAACTGGAGGACTTCCCTCATAAAACATTTATAGGTTATGAAAATACTAGTCTAGTTGTTACTGTACATCGTGTACATTACCATATGTACAGTACTTCGCGTTTACATTGGAATTTATTTTTCATTTTTCATTCGAATCGCCTAGTTTGCAGTCCGTTTAAGACTGGGGCCACGCGGACGCACTAAGTACGCGCGTTGCGACGAACGTACTATTTAACGCGCGCACTAGAGCGGGCACACGAACGTTGATATGACGTCCGTTAAAAATTTGTAATCATTGATTTTGTATCTTATCTAGTATCTACTTGGTTGTAAAGTTGTAAAGACGTACCCATAGAAAAGATATTAAATGCCGGGTCCACACAGAGACGACAAATGTAAAACAAAACAAAAACTCTGTGTTTTTCGACAAAATCAAAACATTTCTAAAACAATTTTGTTTTTTCCAACAAATTGTTCGTGTTTTGAAAAACAAAGTCGTGTCCCGAGCGGTGTCGGTAAACATCAAAAGGTTTTTGTTTTGTTGTTGTTTTTGCGAACACTGTCGAACGTGTGTGGACATGACGTTTTCAAAACAACCAACAGGCAATATTTTTCATCGGGATTTTGCAGGCAGTACCAATTTGGTTATTTATAAATATATATTTATTATATAATTATAAATTCGTTGTCTACCATTTAGTATCAATAGTCTGTTGTAGTGTTGTACTGTTGACGTACACGACACGTGTGTGTTTGATTTACATTTAAAAAAATAAAGAATTTAGTTTTATTTTGTTTAATTAAAATTATTCAGTGCAATTCGGTAGGTATAACTAAAATGAATAAAAAAAAATGGACTACTGAAGAAACGTGCAAGCTGATTGATCATAAGTAAATCTTCGTCGTCTTCAATATCTCTTTTCAATTTCCACATTTTCACTCACGGTAAAAAAAAAATTAAAACACTTATAAGTACGAAGAGTTTGGAAAGCTAGAATTCTGAAGACAGACTAAATGACCACGGATGAACGAAATAAAACGACGAGTTTATATTTCTGTATGGATAGTTGAAAACAAAAACAAAACACGAACAAATGTTTGAATTTTGTTCATGTTTTGTTTAATTTTTACTCAACTCAGTATGGACACATGTTTTGTTTGTGTTTTATTTTTTTCAAACTTCAAAAATAAGGGTTTGAGTTTGGTTTTTGTTTTGTTTCTGTGTCGTCTCTGTGTGGACCCGGCAAAAGACGTACCTATTGCGTACTATTTTCACAAAGTTTTTTTTTAAATATGGACCCAGACGAAGTTTTTTCCTTTAGTTCTTTAACCTATTTATACTTAAAAAAAAACAAAAAAACTTACAAAAACCGACTAAAAGGGAACATTGGGTTCATCCAATAAATTGTGAACGATATACAAATGGTCATTACGTGAAGTTGTACTATAAACTTCAAGAAGATTCGTCAAAATTTTGTAACTTCTAGTCAACATGTGCTGTCATAATAATTTTTATTGTGCTTATAATAATAATACCAATTATAATTATTTTTGTATAATATTATAATTACACTTGGACGGGTGGGTTAGAAACGTCTGGATAGGATATAACGTGCGTACTGCGTATACGAAAGTGCGCTCGAGTGACTACACAGCTGACGTTCACATTTAAAAACAATACAAATTTAATTTTGGCGTTGATATGTCCGACATCCGTTGTACGTGCGTCGAAGAAATAATACGTCGATAAAATTTGACGTCCGTATTAACGTGCGCTACTCGTGTGTCTGCTCCCATAACCGGTAATGTAGTCCTACGACGCGCGTCAAAAAGTACGTGCGTATCGACGCATTTTGTACGCTCGTGTGGCCCCAGCCTAAGTTGTTTAAGTTTTAATTAAATAAATTATTGACTTTGGTAATGTAGTGTATAGTAACTTAAACTTTAATATTAAATTCTTTAAAAGTTAAAATTAGATAAATGTTTTTACAGTTAATACGTATATTATTTTTCTTACCTTAAAATTTTTATCAATCCACTTCGATCTCGATGTTTGACGGATGCCGGAAAAATGGCAGAATATTTTACGATAAAACAAAATTAAATACTAAGAAATTTAACTGAAATAAAAATAGACGTGTTATTACGCACGTCAACGCTGCGATACGGCGCCGCGATAACGTCGTTAAATACCCACAAAACAATATAAATGAAAATAGCTAATGATGCCAATCGCTGATGTGTATATTTGACAGTATATGGGCAACTTATAGTCATGTTAGCAATTGATATAACATTACAGTAATATTATCCCAAATTCCTAATTATTTCTTGATGTGTTATTTTTTTTATAATATTTTACCAAAAAATTGTTGTCGCCCAGTTATTATTATTACAGTCTACTAGGCGACAAAAAATGTTCACTGGGCGACATTAATGTCACCTAGTATATTAGTTAAAATATCCACTGAGGCTCGGTACAAAAACCACGCTGCGCGAAGTTCGCCGAGCCACGCGCCGTGGGAACCCACCTTTACAGGTACATAAAAGTAACGATCAAACGAAATTCTTAAATATTTTGATATTGACCTTTTATTTCTTGAATTATCAAGTCAGTCAATAATGAATTTCCGCCAAAATGCAATCTGTGAGCAAACATTCAAGTTTGCCACCACTTACGCTTCTTTTGACTTTTCTTTTAAGCTAAGGAATTAAAGATATATGTAGCTGCAGCTACCCGAATAAACATGTTGACTATACTCTCATTTATTATTATAGTATTATATTATACTCACATATTTCAAGAGACTAATTTTTTTTATTTGGATACATATTTATTTTATATGGAAACCACTAAATTATGCCTTGTAACAAATGCAAGCTAATGATGCAACATACGAACACAACAATGCAAACGAACACCGAACACTGTTACAGTAACATGTAACATGTTGCATAATACGCATGTTGCGTCTGATGTGGACGCATCTTTATAATTAATAACCTTTATAATATTTAAATAGATCTTAAACCTTTTAACATTGTTCTAGAGACGGACAGTTGGTTTGTTATCTATCCTACTGTAAAAGTGGAAAATTCGTATCATTTTTGAGACCCGGTTCGTCCGAATCTGATCATATTAGACCTAAAGGCCCGATTACTCGAACACCGGTTTAACTAGTCCGTGGCTCCTGAGAACTGTGAACCATCATAAAGGTACGGTTTCTTTGGCACGACTGGTCGTTAATAACTGCTAGTACGATAATCATAAAGACTGGTTTGTAAGTGGCGCCCAACGTAGACTCGTAACTTTCACACAAAGTACCGAGAAAAATTTTTTTTTGTGTGTGTTTTAGCACAGCCAGTGTGTATAATTTTTTTTTTTGTACTGCCGTAGTACAAGTTGTGTTAATTTTTTTTTAAGTACTTATATTTTTGTACTAATAGTGTTTATTTTTTTTTTTTACGTGTGAAATACTAAATTTGTGAACTGTCATTTTTCTCTTACCTAGAGTAACCTCAAAAAGGTTTGTAAAAAAAATAAGTATTGGATTGTAATACTTATTCAGAATATATATCTATATATTTTTTTTTTTCTTCTCTTTTAGTTTATCTTTATTCTTCGATAATAAGATAGGAAAATCTTTTATATAAATTTCACTTAATAATTTTATTCTAAGTTAAACTTAATATATATTTAATACAATTTGATAAAATATTTTTTTTTTTTATATATATAAGTTAGTTTTTAATTTAGAATTAAAATTCGTTAATATTAATCCATTGACATAAGTTAGATTTAAATTACAATTAATATAAATTTTAAATTTCACCATTTAATATTTCCGACTGATATTAATTATACACTATTAACAAAAATTGTCAACTTATCTAATACCTTAAGGAGTGATCAAAATATTCTAATTCGGAAATTTCAACTAAAATGAACATAGCAACAGACATTTACATTTTAAAAAAGGCCCGAGTTAGACAAAAATCGGATAATCTTGCTCGGATGCATAATATAAATAGTAAGAATCATATAGAATTTATTAAAAACTTGTATAAAAATTATAATATTAATTATGAAACATAGATAAGTGAACTAGAAATCTAAAATCTTTACTCGCAATTTAATTTAATACCATTAACAGAATTCCAAAATAATTCTTACTCGACAATAATAACACACAGACTAAATTCACATGCCACTATGAAGAATCAATATGCGGCATTTTTTTTCCTTAGGATCTCATATTGCAATAGGATATTGCGTCAGAAAATGTTTAAACATGTCAAAAAGAATAACCTTAGAATTAAAAAAAAAAAAAAAAAAAATTAATAATAAAGATAAATTAATTAGTCAAAAGAAATATATTACAGAAGTAGCTCATTTAAATTTAGATAATTAATGAATTTTATACTTAATTACAAAGGAAAAATAATATGATAAACCCACCTACTTAAACATATCTAATACTTTAGTAAATACTAGACGATTTTGTATAGAACACAAAATCCGTACATTAGTATTACCAAAAATACGTAGGTATTGGCAGAAAATTTTTAGCAATATAATACATCATATAATGCCTCTGGCGTGGTAGATATACCCCTAAGCATAAATGGACTGTATACAATTTTCTGGTTTAACAAACGTAAACATTTTTGGATGAAAAAAAAAAAAACATATATATATATATGTATGTATATATATATAATGTTAATCGAACCTTGTAAAAAACAAATAATTGAAGGTATTTAGAGTATAAGATTTAGTTACAAAATTAGAAAAAAGCACAAATAATAACAATGTATAAATAAATATTTAATACATTTTAACTTAGATATAATCAAAACATAATTATTGTATTTGTAAGAACAAAAATATGTTACAAAAAAAAAAATGTATTAATTTAGAGTAAGAAAACCGATTATGTTATTAAAAATATTGTTATTAAAATTTAAGATTAAAATAAAAAACAACTATGTAAAATGTCAAAAAAAAAAAAAAAAAAAATATCATTATGTTTTACGAATGTTATAATTAATTATAAACTTTAAAATATGTATAACAAATTAATTATAACATTTAACATTAAGTTATCCCAAAATATGAGGTCATATTTTATTTTAAACCTATGGGACTGTTGTATCATCAATAAAATATGGATGGTACCTAACATTTAATTTAGTTGGTCAGCAAACTCACACACACATACCACCTTCAGGGAATGCTGACCAAATAGATGACAATAGAATAAAACGCCGCCGGAAGGACGTGATTGGGGTTCGTTCTACTGCCATCGTTGCGGAGGACGGAACGCTGCCCGATTCACGAGTGAAGTGATCGGTCATTCATTTATTTTTTGTACTAATTATATTTTTGTTTTCTTTAATTAAAAGGTTTTAATCATAATTTTAAAAGGTGTTCAAGTTTGGTAATTTATCTATTTTAAGTATTTTGTGTGAGTATATGAAAAAGTTGGTACACTTACAAAAAGGGTATTAAAACAATATTGTATTTCAAACCTCAATCCAGTGCTAGATCATATTCTTTGTCAGTTTGAGGGGAGAGTAAAATATTGTTTAGGTGAAGATTAACTCTCGCTCGAAACATCCAGTGCTAGATCTTATTCTTTGTCAGTTGTTTCGAGTGTAAAATAACTTTAGAGCCGTAAGGGAAAGTAAGCCTTTTAAAGAACCTGTTTTCGACTATCCTATTAAGCAGTGCTAGATCGTCTTCTTTGTCACTTAATAAGGTAGTCGTCCGGGCCAATTATTAGGTTTTTCTTTACGTGCTTGTTTGACGGTTAGAGTGTCCAACAACCGACAAATACTTTGTTTTAGTGTTGTTATACGTCAAGCCTTTGCGTGGCGTATACGACACGTGCGACATGTCGTCGCGACCGAACTTTCAGTCGTCGAGGCCGACGACCCAACTGCTCCGAGAGCAGTACCGTGCGACACGTCGCGACGACCATATGACGATATGGCAACAAAATTAGTATTTTCTCCATCGGAAGATGAACTACTCGTACATGAAGTACAAAACAATCCTGTTTTGTATAATATTGCAGATGCAAATTTTAAAAATAACATAATTAAAGATGATATATGGAAACATATCAACCACCATTGGAAAAAGTGGTGAGTACCTAAATATTAATTAACTAAAGAAATTAATAAAACTTATGATCTACAGTTTTTTTCAAAAATAAATCAAATAATTTCGCAATTTATTTTAATTATCTTTGTGGAAGATACTAAAAAGCGTTGGAGGAACATAAGGGACATAAGATGATGATCACAAAAATAATAAATATACGAGTTGCCACGACACGTCGCGGTCGTACTAAGCAAACCACGGGAGAAAAAAATACGCAGCGACATGTTGTGATCTCTGGCCGCAGCGACCGGTCGTCGCGACCAGTCGTGCCAAAAAAACCAGTTCACGGGTTAGTACGGGTCTATCCAGTGCATCCAATTCATAATAAAAAAATATTGACTAACGACCGGTTCATTTTTACATGATCCGTATCATTCCGTTCAGTACATTGAATCTGTTCAAAAGACCCGTTCATTCGCTTATGACACACATCTATCCTGGTGTGGTCACTTTGTTATCGTTTAACCACAGATTAACGTATTTTTTTGGTTAGATGTTTTCATAAGAATTCCAACTTATAGCTATTTTTCTTCATAATTTGATGAAAACTTTTTTAATATTTTAAATGTTATTTGGTATTTAATTCCTTAATATTTTTTAATTTTATGTCGGAAAATGGTAATATTATTGTTAATTTTTTTATTACAAGTATACATTTATTGAATAAAATTTAATTACTTTGATTAGAATGACAGCCAGGAAAATTTGAATAATAAAGATGAACAGCAGTACTTGGATCATATAAAAAAAATTTTAGAAAATGGACACAAAAAAATAGATAGAACCAAGGTCGGAACGCTTTCATTGTTCGGTGTTCAGATGCGATATGATTTGAAAAATGGTAGAAATTGTTAATTAACATGAATTGAATTTTGTTATATATTTATTTACTTTAGGTGTTTTCCCCTTATTAACAACAAAACGTGTGTTTTGGCGTGGTGTTGTTGAAGAATTATTATGGTTCATTAAAGGTTCTACCAATTCAAAAGAATTGTCTGAAAAAGATGTAAAAATTTGGGATGCAAATAGTACACGTTCATACTTAGATTCAATTGGACTTAGTAATCGCGAAGAAGGTAATTTGAAAATATATAATTAACAACATTCTAAAACAATTTTTTTTTTTTTGTAATAAATATGATTATTGAGTTTAAGAATAGTCATGGTTATAGTTACAGATTGTGGTTATATTTGTGGTAGTGAATAAATGGATATTTTTAATTTTTTTGAAAATATAGAACTAAAGAACATTATTATAATTTTCTTTTTTATTCAATTTAAATTTAATAGTTTATAATATAATTATATCTTATTCAGGTGATTTGGGACCTGTTTATGGATTTCAGTGGAGACATTATGGAGCTGAGTATATTAATGTACATACAGATTACTCAGGAAAAGGTATTGACCAACTTCAAAGAGTCATTGATACAATCAAAACTAACCCTGATGACAGGAGAATGCTGATGATCGCTTGGAACCCATGTGATGTACCTAAAATGGCTTTACCACCATGTCATTGTCTAGTACAATTTTTTGTGGCTGATGGATATCTATCATGTCAAATGTACCAAAGATCAGCAGATATGGGTCTTGGAGTACCATTTAATATTGCTAGTTATTCATTACTCACTTATATGATAGCACATGTCACTTGTTTAAAAGTAAGTATTAGAGTATATCAATTTAATATGGTAATTTTTATTTCAAACATTTATAATATCTATAATTTTATTTAATATTTGGCATTGATATATAATATTATCTACTAAAAACAAAAATGATGTATAACAAATGGTTAACTAATTCTTAAAAATATTATTCTTTGGTGAAATATATAATTTAAAAAAAAAAATTAAGTTTTAAGTTAAATTAAGTTTGCTTATAATTTGATTGATTGGTTAAAGTAAATTAATTTTATTATGTAAATAGTATTTGTTGACAATCATCTATAATTTTAGCAATAGTTTATTTTCATTATTTTTATCTTTTAATTTAAAGTAAAACTTATGGTTTTTTTCTATTACACTAAGAAGAAAGTTAGTTTTATTTTATATATTAGTAATCAATTATAAATTATAATACATTATTTAAGTATTTAATTTATTTTTAGTATTTTCTTAGTTAACAATTTTTTTAAATATTTGCAATATTTTAATTAAAACAATGAGTAAATTATATATGTACATAGTATAGGAAATTAATTACATGAATAGCTTAAAGTTGTTTTATTATTTTAGAAAGTAAAAATGTTTTTTAATAAACCAAAGAATTTGAATTTGTTTTACTTAATAACTATTTAATAACATAGAATAATTAATAATTTATTTATTTTTTCAATTTATAGCCTGGTGAATTCATTCATACAATGGGCGATAGTCATGTTTATCTTAATCATATTGATGCTCTAAATATTCAACTTCAAAGAAAACCCAGGCCATTCCCCAAATTAACCTTTAATAGAAAGGTTAATAGTATAGATGATTTTAAATACAATGACTTTTCATTAAATGGTTACAATCCATACCCAAAAATATCCATGGATATGGCTGTATGAAAAGGATCAAGTGTGAATATATGAAGTGAACATATTTAATAAAATATTTTATATTAAGTTAAGGTGTATACATGTAAACAATATTTAAGTAACGTTGACCAATTAATGTAAATTTAACATATGTCAAACATCTTAAATCTAAATGATGTATAACAATAAGCCTTTGAGCAATATAAATTATGGCAACATGGCATTATTTTGTTTAAGATACAACATTAAATCCAACAAATTATATTTATTTAAGGTTTGTAAATACAATACACACATCATAAATGTATGTTTTTATTCAGTTGACCATTAAAAAAAAAGGGTTAATTTTTTTTTAAAATGTCATATTATATTTCAAAAAAACTAGTTATACTTACAAAACTAGTTATTAAGTTATGTAACAAAAAATATATATGGTCATGATAAAACATTAAAATATAAACTGTACAATTTATATAACAGACACCTGATCATGACATCATTAAACTTGGACTTTCCAATGAATTTTATAAAAAAAAAATATATATATTTAAATTAATTTCTTAATACTAATTTTCACACTTTCAATTATATTTCAACCTGTCAATTACATCTATGTAATTTTAAGTTAATTTAAAACTAATTTTTATTAAAATAATGTTTGTAACAAAATTAAAAATATGATAATTTTTCAATGTTCAACAATCAAACGAGTAGATTTCAAAATCACAATAAATCACTTTCCATATTGGTTTGAGATTGATCAGTGTCCTTGAAAAAAAAAGTTCACATATGATAAAGACTTAATCAATAAATATTAATCTCACTTATGATTTGTTATACGTGATTGTTAGTTATAAGTTCCTAATAATTAAATTAATCTTGAAAAAATGACCTTTGTAAATAAATTAATGTTCCAATACACTAGGCTTTATTTAAATAAAAATGCAGTTACTATAATTAATTTTTAGTTATTAGTAATACTTTATTTTGAATTATTACAACTTACTTGGTTTGGTTGTGGTGTGAATGGATTGAGGACATCAGGTTCATTTTGCATTTCGGATGAACCCAAATTAATGCTTTCTACTAACTGCCTAGATAATTCATTTTGAAATGTATCATTGTCTTCTACTTGCACTAGTGTCCAAATAATGTCTGTAATGGATTAAATAATGACGAAACAGTTTTTATATAAATTAGACTTAAAAACTAAAAACCAATATTTGTGTGGATCATCATTAAATTAAATACAATGTATACTTAAAAATGTTAATGGCACAAAAAGTTCTTAAATAGATATTAACAGTAAATACTACACCTACGGAGTGTAGTTAAATTAAATCCTACTACCTCATTAAAGTGGTATATTTTCATTAAGAACTAAAGAATAACATTTGATAAATCATAGATTTCATAGTTTAAAATAATTTTGAATAGGAGTCTTTAAAACAGAATATTATTTTGAAATTTTTACTTGTTCTAACTTAATCATGATAATTAAAATAAAAAAAAAAATCATAGAAATTATGAAACAATTAATGTACAAATAAATAAGTTTCTTTACCTCCAAAATATGTTCCTGATGGTAACATCATTCGCCATTTAGATTGATATGAACCAGGCTTAGATGGTGTTACAAAATCAGTGCTTAAGGTCATAGTACATCCGGGTTCAAGTGTAGTAGTAGGCAATGAATTATAAACAGAAATAAAATCGCCTCCATTAAATTGAAGAGTACACCCTGGTGGCCAGGCAATTCGACCATTATTCTTTACTTCCCAACATTTGGTGAATCTGCAGTTTAAAGAATATCAATGTTATTAAAATAATTTTTGTACAAATAAAAATGCATGTAAATACATTAAGAGTAATATTGAGTACCATCAATATTACCTTATATATTACCTTAGATTTGGTGGCAACTGCAGAACATTTTCACTATTTTCATCTCTTACCAAAGACATGGATGGTAGTGCGCCTTCAGAGTTAACGTCAAAGTATGTGCCAACAGCTCTATGCATGTTCCTATAGAACACACACATTACTATTGTAAATATATGTCATCGTATGCAATCATTTATCATTTAATTACCAGTCATTCATTTCTAAGAAGAAAACTGCCGCAGATTCTGTAAGTTGCTCACCAATCAATTCTCGCAGACCTTTGACCAGATTTTCTTTATCTGTTGTACACAGACAATTGAACTGGCGCAAAAGATTTTGGTCCAATGGGTCATTGTCTACGTCCATTTTTTCAAAGTTTGTTGCCACAGGATAATATTGTAAAAAAGTATTTAGGTCAAACAACAACACATTAATGGAGATATTTTTTTGAGATTGCCTGATATTTATTTTGTTATTATTGCATTTGATAATGAACTTGTAATGATATAGGTAGAAGTTATTACATTTGTCCGCTAGGTCGCTCGCACTGTCTCGTTAACGTCAAGTCGCCATCTTTATCTTATCTGGGAGTTCCCCTACGCGTATCATTCTGTACAACAGAATCCGGAAAAAAAAATAAATGTTTGAAAGAAAAAAATTCATTATTTTTATCTACTTCGACTATTATTTAATATTAATATGTGGCTTATATTATATCAATTTATGTTATTGTTCCTTTTTGATGTGTAAATATTTGTTATAAGATCCGACGGATATGTCTCGGCTAGCAGATTATTTCGTGGTCGTTGGATATGATCATGAAAAAGAACGTAAGAAATCCTCTGTGAAACGCTTAATTAATTTTAATGTTCATGTTTACCTTTGTCTAATAATAATTCAGTTATTTATTCGATGATAGTCTAAAAGAAATTCTATTATTTCTATTCAAATTTTTTTTACAATATGTTTTGTTATAATTAAATTAACACTTAACTCATGAGATACCCACCTGCAATTTAAGTGTTTAATTCTTATAAATTTAATTTTCTCATTAGGAAGTGGAACTAGTAAAGGAATGATTATACAACGGTTTCCAGAAAAAGACTGGAAAGACACGCCATTCATTGATGGAATTGAATGGGTAATTATTATGAAATATTACAATTTATTGAAAAGAGTTAGCATTTCTAATTTATATTTATTTTTTCTTTTGTACCAAAAACTGAGGTGGAATCTGAAAATTAAATAAAATTAATTGAATTACTATTTCTAAGTATCCTTTGTATTTAAAAATGTTAAACATTTAATTTTTAATATTTCCTTTTATTTATAAAAAATTATAAGTTTATTTCTAAATTTGTGTTTTTAAAATATTGTATCGTTCTAGTTTTGTCAACCGCAAGGATGGTCTCTTTCCTCTGAACGACAAGAACCCAGATTTTTTGTGTTTGTTCTAACCGATGTTGAGGCTGAACGACATTATTGTGCTTGTTTATGCTTTAATGAAACAGTATCAATTACACCGAGTAAACCTGTTGATGAAGCAAGTACCCATTTATTACTTCTTATTATTAAGCATTTAGATATTTGTAGTATACTACTATAAATTATCTTGAATATGATTTTATACATAGTATTACTCAGTAAGAGTCCTTTTATTTTTCAATTATTATTCTATTCTAGTAATAATATAAATAATAATAAATTGTTCAGTTTCCAAGAAAATATTTCAATCGAAATAAAGATAAGAAAATTTAAAATCAAGATTATTTATGTTTATTATAGTGATAATATATTGACTATTTATTAGGTGTTTTATGTATAAACATTTTAACTATAGAATATAAATTAACTGTTTTTGTTAGAATTAGTTTTAAAAGAAACAAAAATTGTATTATAAAATACAATTTTATATTTTGTATATTATACAAGTTCTAAAGACTGAATCACACCTGTCCAGCACGGCACAGTATCGGACTGAAACGTAACGGCATCGTTAATTCACATAAGACAAGCACACACTAATAACTAACGTCAGCCACCAACAACCACCAACATCCTAATACTTGATCAGTAATATTGTAATAAAGTTTTGCAATATTCGCGTGCTTCTTTCATGTTGCAGCCGACAAGGGTTTGTGTAGGTAGTTCAGTGATTATTAAAATATAAAATTATATGTTTCGTCACATAACTATGACAGATTTGGCTATGATAGCCATTTTAATTGATGAAGATGAAGAAAAACAAGGTGTTAGAAAAAAATATATAAATAAAAAATTGTTTTGGGATCATGACATTTCGAAGGAAAGGAATAAAAAAAATCTAAATATTTTTAGTTTTAAATAAAATTATGTAAATTTGAATAGTTTTTCACCGATGTTTGTTGGTTTCTATGTTCACACTGCACCGACACAGACCGGTCCGTTAAAATATTCTTTCAAATTATGGTCGGTCTATGCTGGTGTGGTGACGTACGCACCAATGTGAATTATCTCATATAAACTAATAATACAATGTTTTATCGCGCCGTTACGTGCCGTGCCGTGCAGATGTGAATCAGGCTTAATAATTTAGTAGATTATTAAATTTTCAAAGTATATAATACAATTTTATTTATATTTGTTTATACATTTATATAAATAGGAAGAAGATGGTGTGATAGAAAATATAGCACTTTCAAGAAACAATCATACAAACCAAAGACAACATCATAGTATTATGTATGCACCAAAGTGTCTAGTTTTGGTTTCTAGATTGGATTACGTAGAAACATTCCGAGTATTAAATAATATTTACATATTTTTTATTTGTTCTATTTTAATTAAATTAATTAAATATTTTCAGAATTGTTTAGGTATTATTTATACAGTATACATGGAAAATGTGGAAACTCCTATTGAAACATTAGTAGGAAATATGTTGGGCTGTGTTCAAGTTCCTCAGCCAGGAGGTCCTCAAGTGCGCTTTAGTATTGGTGCTGGAGATAGACAAGCATTACAACCTCCTTTGTCTCAAACATTGCCAGTATCAAAAAATATAGTTTATTTATTATTTCAAGAACTTGGTACATTTATTTTAATTTTTAGCTAAATAATAATATTAATTCAATTTTACTTGACTCATACAACATATTGTATATATTTAGGAATTCATAATGTTGTTGTGTTATTCTGTGCAATTATGACCGAACACAAAGTTCTGATGACTTCAAGAAGTTATAGTAGACTCACTGAAGGTTGTGCTGCTCTTATATCTCTTATGTACCCATTCAAATATAGCCATGTATATATACCATTGTTACCGGCTGGTTTAGTCGAAGTCTTATCTACTCCCACTCCATTTTTAATGGGCGTGCATGCTTCTCTTAAAACTGATGTTTCAGAACAAGTATTCATAAACTGTAATTTTAAATTAAAACAATAGTTATAAATTTAAATCATGATTTGTAGATGGATGTAATTGTAGCTGATTTGGATGGAGGTAGTATTACTGTACCTGATGGTATAAGTCTGCCTTTATTACCAGAACCTCTATTAACACAAACTCAAGATTGTTTAAGTTTAGTGTTACAACCAGAATTGTGTTGTGCTGATCATGCATTTCCTCCAACTTCTAATACTGTTCAACCTCCACCCCCTACACTTATAGATAAAGAAGTGAGAGCAGTCTTTATGAGAACATTTGCTCAATTACTTCAAGGTTATCGGTCTTGTCTAACAATTATAAGAATACACCCTAAACCAGTTATTACATTTCATAAAGTAAAACACATTATTTAAAAAATTAATATAATTTTAAGGTAAAAACATAAAATTAATTAAAATAATTAATTTTTAGGCTGCATTTTTTAGGGGAGAGATGTTTAATGGATGATGAATTTACAACTAGAGTGTTGGGACTGTATGTTTTTTAATGGTTTTGTTACGGAAAGAGGTCCAGCTTGGCGTTCTTGTGATCAATGGGATGAATTATATTGCAATATGAATGAAACTACTTAGGAGCGAAGCATTAGATGATGGCCGTTTAGTTCTTACTCATATACAAGTATGGTGTTTACTTAATTATTTATTATCCACATCATATACAGTGACAATAATACATTTCAGAAAATATTAAAAATACAAATGTAAATAACATTAAACTTAGAAGCAATACCTGCCATATTATAAATATTCATGATTAGAAAAAATTCAATTTTTGTAAGTTTTTCATTATTAAATTTGTATACATTGAGTTTTCTAATGTTCCTAATTTCTTAATGTGATCACATTATTAAATATTAATGCACATTAGTTTTGATTTTTATTAGCCAATTGATTTCATAAACACTTCTTAAAAAATCGTTTTTTAATGTTTATACTTAAATTTATAATAAAACATATTTTATAAATTATTAATATTGAATTGGATTTAAATCTTGTTTTTATTTTTTTCATATTAACCTTATACTAAAAACCTGTAAAATATGTATATTATGAAGCTATTGTAATAAAACATACTTCAATTTTAGTATTATGTCCATACTGTTTATATTTTTGTGAAAGATGTAATCTAATTTATTTATGATTTTTTTTTAAAATGTTATTTAATATTTGCTAAGGAATTGATCTATTTTGATTTTTATTAATTCAACTTTTTTTTTTCCCTGACACATTACAAATATATTAAAAATTATAATTACGTTTAGTAAACAAATGTGTCATCACTGATAACTTTAAATATTTAATGTTTACCTATGATATGATGATACACAGATTAATAATTATAAAATACAGTTGTACTTTGATTGTTCTAAAAACTTTAAATAGTCATAAAAGTGATTCTATTATCGAGTCTAGTCCATTTAATACACAGACAATTTCATTTTTAAAACATAAGATTTAATTCAGGTTTTTTCCTCTTTTTTGTTCCAATTAACGATTGGAACAATCTAATGGGAAACTTGACTATATTTAAAAAGTTGTTAATCAAACTTATTGATAATGTTGAAAATATTTTTTTATTAATTAAATAAGTGTTTTCTTATGATTATTTTGTTAAAAATTTTAATTGAATTTTCATATATTTTTTGTTATTATTTTTTTAATTATTTCTAGGAATTAGCTCAAGCATTGTACTTAAATGAAAAATCCCAATCCTCAACCTTATGTTCAAAAAAAATATTGAAAACCTCCTGAAGGAGCATTTACTAGAATTCATCAACCTCCTTTTCCAATACTTGATGCCAGTCGTGTTCAAACAATTATTGATGATGGTTTTAGTTAAAAACAATTTAAACTCAAAGTAAAAATATTTGACAATTATTATTTAAAATTATATTTGTTTTATCATTATTAAATATTATAATAGACTAACTTCAATAAAACCAACGCCCCCTCGTATAGTACCTATGGGACCTCCAATAAACAAATTCTAATGATCTAAGAACAACAGTTAGTAATTCAGCTAGAAGATTAGAAGTATGTTTCTATATTTAGTTATTATATGCTCAAATAAATAAATTATATGTTAAAATTTAATTTTCAACTGCAGGTATTGCGTAATTGTATAAATTGTATTTTTGATAATAAAATTTCGGATGCACGTAAAACATTTCCTGCTGTGTTAAGAGCTCTGAAATGTCGAGCTGCAAGATTAGCTTTATGTACTGAACTTGCACAGCATGTTCAAGGAAATAAAGCTATGCTCGAGCATCAACAATTTGATCTGGTAGTACGATTGATGAATTGTGC
Source organism: Sipha maydis (assembly GCA_034509805.1). Taxonomy (NCBI): domain Eukaryota; kingdom Metazoa; phylum Arthropoda; class Insecta; order Hemiptera; family Aphididae; genus Sipha; species Sipha maydis. Next base: position 35,362 of record JASXSY010001800.1, on the reverse strand, counting down.
TTTGCAGGTATTTTATGACTTTTATTTTTTGTGTATTTGTCATATGAATTTTATTAATTAAATAGATAGATTATTCTATCCCTGCAATATTATTCTTTATGCACACTTGATTTGATTCAATTTTAAAGGATATCATCAGTTTTAATTTATACAACTTAAATATTTCTAGAACAATCATAAATAAATTTATTAATATTTCTGATTAAGTTCCTATATTTGTTAATAGCTTTTTCTGTTATTGTAAAATAAATGTCAAATATTATGTTTTATTGAAATTCAAGATGAATAATTAATTTAACAAAAATGTATTATTTTAATATTAGGATGGTTCAGCTATGGATGAATTTGGTGTAGCAGCTGCTCTTTTACCTTTAGCCACTGCCTTTTGCCGTAAACTTTGCACTGGAGTTATACAATTTGCATATACATGTATTCAAGTAAATATTTCTATATTATTCATATATAAATTAGATAAAATTGGTCATACATTTATTTTATAGGATCATGCAGTTTGGAAAAATCAATTATTTTGGGAATCTGCTTATTATTTAGATGTACAACGAGACATCAAATCATTATATTCTGACAATAATTTCTCAAGTCATAAAAAGTCTTCATCAATGAATTTATCTAGCCCCCGTGAAAACCATGTAATTTAAATATATAATACTTTAGTTTTATAATTTTAATCTTATTTGTTTGTACATACATTATAGAATAAGGATCATATCTTAAATGATAGATTTAGTCGTTCACAAGAGCTTTCTGCTTTAGAAATAGCAGCTGAACAAATGAGGCTACGTCCATCAAACAATTCTGGTAATAATTTTTTTTATTTATTTATTTATTTTTTTTTTAATGAATTAATGTTTTTGCTCAGATAAACTTAAAGAATATATATCAAGTGAAGAATCTACATTATACAGTCAAGCTATACATTATGCAAATCGTATGGTGTATTTACTTGTTCCATTAGATGTTGGTGGAAATAATGTTAAGACCTCATCAAATCATCAATCAACTAATAAAAATATAGATGACGAAAGAGCATCCAATAGTATAACTAATAGGTATATTTTATAAATATTTTCTATTGTTATCAATTAGTTAAATTTTTTATTTATTTTCTAGTGCTGTTGATAGATCTGGTAGTGCCTGTGAATCTGATGTTGAAAGTGGTTTTGTCGAACCGGAACCTAATGAAATTGGTAATAAAGTTATTAAAATGGTAAGCCGTTTTGTTGACAAAGTTTGTACTGAAGGAGAAGTTAGAGAAGAACACATTCGTTCTTTACATCAAATGATTCCTGGTGTAGTTCATATACATATCGAAACATTAGATGGTGTCAATAGGGAGTCCAAGCGATTGCCACCTATACAAAAAGTATTAATAAACAATAAATTTATTTACATTTTTAACTTATTAAATCAAACACATTTTAATACTTAAAAATTATTTTAAATATTTAGCCTAAAATATTGACACCAAATATGCTACCTGGAGAAGAACCATTGATGGATGGTTTAAGAGTATATTTGTTACCAGATGGAAGAGAAGAAGGTCTAGGAGGATTAGTTGGTGGACCACCTTTATTACCAGCAGAAGGAGCCATTTTTATTACAAATTATCGTATTGTATTTAAAGGAACTCCTTTAGATCCTTTTGCTTGTGAACAAATTGTAGTTAGATCATTTCCTGTAACTTCATTAACTAAAGAAAAACGTATTACAGTTCAATATTTGGCTCATTTAGATCAATGGCTACAAGAAGGTCACCAGTTTAGATCCTGTACATTTCAGGTAAGAAATAGTTTTGTATAATTTTATTATATTATTATTATTGTTATTTTTAATATCACTAAGTTGTAACTTTTATGTGTTTTAGTTAATCAAAGTGGCATTTGATGAAGAAGTGAATGCAGAAGATATTGAATGTTTCCGAAAGTTTATACATAAAGTACGACATCCTCCAAATGTATTTAATCATTTTGCATTTACTGGTCAGATTCCTATTTATGAAATGCCCATGACAAATGATAAAGAAAAAAATGCCACTCTTAAGTGAGTTTTGATTAAAATTTCTATGATATTAGTTTGAACAAAATATTTATTTTTATTTTTAACAGAGGATTTGCAAAGAAAACATTAATGAAAACTGCTAGAAAAGCCGGTTTCAAACAAAAAAGTTCATCTAAACGTCATAAATATGTCTTACCAAATATATCAAATAGTTCAATAAATAAAGGAAACAAATATTTGACTACTCCTGGTCGAATGAGCCTTCCTCCTTTTAATAATCTTGATGACATATCTGGTAAGTTTAACTATAGTCTTGATGAAATGTTAATTTAATGACTTTTTAAGTTAACATATTTAAATATTAAGTCTCTTAGCTAGCTAACTATAGTTTGTTATCTAATTCTTCTATCTGCTCTAGGGGTCATAGTCATACACAGTTATTAGAGTACACGTGTACTCACGTTACATTTATACGGGTATTAAATCTATTAATATCTGTGTTTTTTAATACACTGGTATTTTTTACTGATACACGTGTATTTAATACCCGTTTACCCGTGTACACCAGCTTGTATGTATTACCTGATAAGTAAAATATCAGACACCCATTAAGTTATTAATTCAGGGTAATTAAAGGTATATTATATAATTGTTCAAATATTGATATGAATCTAGTTTGGCTTCCACAAAAAATTGGCAATTTTTTTTTAAACCTAAGTGGATATTTCATTCTTATAAAAATTATTTTAACTTGAATACTTTATTATATCTATTTATAATTACTTAATATTTTTGACTTATTCTATCATAATTTATATAAAATGTTTTCTATGTATGCCATCACTCATGGATAAATGTTTCAGCCACTTATTAGACTCAAAATCGCCTGGAATGGTCTGGACGTATTCAAATATTTAAATTCGGTTATAAGACTTAAATTTCTTAAGAAAAATTGTAGAAAATATATTTTGTATTGGTTAATATTTATTACTAGTTTCTAATCATATCATGAACTATGTATGCACAATAAATTATTATTTATAGAGACTCATTTTATGCTGATCCCAAAGTGAGTCCACTATATACATATACAAGTATAATTTCAAAATCATATATCTTTTATTATTTAGGAATATGATATAGGTGAGAAGTATTGTACCAAAATAAACAATTATTGTAATTTATTATTATTATTATTATTATTATTAGTATTATTATTGTTATTTTTACTACTATTTATTTATTTAGTCTATTATAACCTATATTTTCCCTATATTTTCGTATGTTTAAAAACAAAATATTATGTAATATTATAACTTAAAATTAATTAATTAATAATTTATATTTTTCCAAAATTAAGTTTATTTAAGTATAAATATAAAAATATTGTATTATTTGTCATAATTATAATTATCAGTTTCTTAGATATATTTATTTACTCTTGTTGGGCACTGATAATACTATTTGTCTATTAAATGAGTTCTTAATTAATCAACAAAATAATTTTTAGATTTTTTAATAAATAATAATAAAATTCATAAATATAATGTAATACAATTGCTATAAAGAAATTTAATATTAAATAATAGAGAAATCTCAATTATTACAATACAAAAACATGGAGAATAAAATACATGGGTAATGACAGGTATTTAGCTACACGGGTTATGACGGGTATTTACAAATACACGTGTATTTTATTTACACGGACTTTAATACCGTTTCAGATAAGAACACGGGTACTCGTGTAATTCATTACACGTGTAATGGCGAGCACTAATCTGCTCTGAGATGATTATTTTCATTATCCTGTATATCACTCTTGTTTGAAGATTATCATATTTTTTATTTAGGCATAATTTCTAATTTTATTTTGCTTAGTGAATGATATGGATATCAGCTCAATGAATTCTCCCAATATTGTTTCTAATGTTTCTGATCCAAAAACATTAGAACGAGTTACAGAAAGGAGTTATGTGAGAGATTGGATTCGGTTAGGTCTTGCTCCAAAAAATACTAGTTCTACTAACATTGGTCAAAAAAATAACAGTAAAGAAACATTTAAAATTACTTCTCTTAATTCAGCATACTTAATGTGTCGAAGGTAAATATTCTTTCATCTATATTATATTTATTAATATATACATGTATATGCATTTTTAAAATATATGTTTTAATTTATTTTGAAATTTTAGTTATCCTGCACTCTGGGTAGTTCCATCAATTATATCTGATGATGGCATTCGAAAGTTTTATCGAAATTATCGTCATAGTAGAGTTCCTATTATTACTTGGCGCCACCAACAAACATCTGCACTATTATTACGTGGAGCAGGATATCATGGCAAAAATCTTATTGGAATGTTAAAATCAACACATCCATCATCTACTGGTATATTTTAGAGCCTTTAATTTAATTAACGTTTAACCTATACTAATTTTACTATGTGTCTTATAATTTTTAGGTACTCTAAATTCAGAAAGTAGCTCTTCTGTAGAACAAGAAAGATACTTATCAGCTATTGTTGCTTCAACACCTTTATCAACTCTACGTCATAGTGGTGCTGCATGGGGGTTATCAGATAGCAGCCTTAGTATTAATTCTCTTCTTTTGGCTGCAGATGAAGATATTTTATCACCAGATATATCACGAAGGTGTTTAGAATATTTAAATTTATAATTGTACACTTTACACATTATACTTTACTAATTGAATTATTTACTATGCTAAATTTATTTTTACGAAAAACTGAAGAATAATTTGTAACATATATATTTTGGTAAATAATAGGGGCCCTACGAGGTCAAGTGGTGGTAATAAACAGTTTGGACGCTGGGGCTCATTAAAAGAACGTCGTAATATTAGTTCTTCATCAAATCATAGTTATTCTTCTCCAATGTTCCAAAATCAACAATATGGACGTATGTCTATAGCTGATCCAGATTCAAATTCAGATAGTCCACATGAATTTCATAGAGCTACATTGTACATACTTGGTGATAAAACTCAGATGAAGGTAATTTAATCAAAAATGAAAACGGTTAGTAATTTTTTATTTTATCAATTTTCTTACCACAATTATTTTATAAGGGTATGAAAGGTGATTCTATCATGAAAATTGATTTTATCCCAATTGAATATGCTGATATTCGTCATAGTAAGACTTCTTTTAAAAAACTTATGCGAGCATGTGTACCAAGTTCTACTAGTAATGAACCAGAGCATTCTTTTTACAAGTTAGTATAAATTGAACTTATTACTTATAAATATTAATCTTATATAAGATATAATATTATCTTATATTATATATTATATATAAGATATATTATATATATCTTATAATATTATGATTAAAATAATCTATTTATATAAATTAAAAAATAATTATTATTATTTGTTAATATTTATTTAAACAATTTATTATCATATTTATAAATGTAATATTGCTTATGTATTAACATATTTTCTCAATAAAATTAAAATTAGTGTGTATATTTTTATACTTAATAAAAAGTTTATATTTAAAAAATTTACTAAGTTATAATATATTAGTGGCATATTAAAGAACTTTACTTATTATCTATGGTTATATACATTAAATTATTAACTTTTATTATCTTATTGATTTAGAATGATTGAAAATTCCGATTGGCTACAACAGTTACGAAATATAATGCAATTATCAGGAGCTATAGTAGATCTGATTGATGTGCAAGGGTCTTCTGTTATGTTATGTTTAGAAGAAGGATGGGATATAACTTGTCAATTATCATCAATAGCACAATTATGCATGGATCCATATTATCGTACTATTGAAGGTTTTCGAGTATTGATTGAAAAAGAATGGCTTGCATTTGGTCATCGTTTCAGCCACCGTAGTAATTTGGCCACAGCTTCTCAGGCTTCTGGATTTGCACCAACTTTCTTGCAGTTTCTTGATATTGTTCACCAAATTCATGGACAGTTTCCATTGTCATTTGAGTTTAATGATTATTACTTAAGATTTTTGGCTTATCATTCAGTATCTTGTCGATTCCGAACATTTTTATTAGATTGTGAGTTAGAAAGAGTAGAGTGCGGAGTGGCTGCTGTTGAAGATAAAAGAGGGTCACTTACATCACATCATAAAAGTGTTGACACTGGTTCAGATGATGATATTGTTTATCCAGGTATTATATTATTTTTTATTCAATGTATGCTATTTTATTATTTTAATTTTTTTAATACCATATGTTTGATATTACAGGAGGTCGTATGGCTGGTAATAATATCTCATCTCATTATGTACCAAATTTAGGACAATCAGTGTTTGACTACATTGAAAAACATAATGCTCGTACATCAATATTTTACAATTTCATGTTCATGCCTAATGTTGAACAACCGGTACAGTATATATGGCTGTCATTTTTATATCAAAAACATTTTATTATTGTTATTATAATTTTAAAATTTTTCTGTTTAGGTGTTAAGACCACAGTCATCATTACCAAATTTAAATGTATGGCAGTATTATTTAAATGAAGAATTAGCGCACGGACCAAGTTATGATTTGGAGATTATTCAGATGGATATGCAACAAGAAGAAGAGGCTGAAGCAGCAGACGGTATTTCTAATAAAACCTTAAGAAAAGTTATAACAACTGGGTATTAATTATAATTTATTTCCTGTTTAAATGTTTTTATTGTTTTTATCAATTAATTCATTTTCATTAGTTATAATATTGTGGAACGTTATATGCCAGATGCATTCAAGTATTTATTAGATGAAATTCATAAGCTTGAAATTGAACTAGGACTTTTGCCACAAAAATGGAAAGTGCTCTGGGATAAATTAGAAATTCCTGTTACAGCAGATTCTTTAAAGGTATTATGTTATTGTTAGAAAATTATAACATTAAATTAAAATAAAACATTTTTTTTTTAGAGGCACGCTTCTTTTAGTACTCAATTGGTTAGATATCATGGGCGATTGTTGCACAAACGATCTACACTAGAAATTCTCATGCGTGGTAAAGCAAGCAACACAACATCCTCAAGTGCAGACACAAATCCACCTCATTCACATCCACACCGCTTTGAAAAATATAACTTTACCACACCTACCTATTGTGATTTTTGTTCTAGTCTTCTTTGGGGTCCAGTAAAGGTAAAATATATTTTTAATCTTTCAGTTTTGTATGTCATGTTCTGTTATTTATGTTAATTAATAGTTATAAATTGAAAAAAAAAGATTTTTTTTTTTTATATTTAATCTAAGATTGTGAATCATTAATGTTTTTTTTTCTTATATGTTTGGCTTACTACACAATCATTATTATTTAACACATTTACTACCAGCGACGATTACGGATTGGCGCTAGTAGTAGCACGCTGATGGCGTGTGGCACTAGACCAGTGGTTCTCAACTTTTTTCATTCATGTACCCCTTTACCACTCACCACTATTTTATATACCCCAAATATAAATTTTGAATATAAATAATGGAATATAATAATAATAATAATTTTTAAGGAAAATTAGGAAATATTTATTTATTTTAATTAGCTTGCGCAAAACAATGTATATAAAAATAATAATATCAACTAAACAATTTTATTTTAATGTGAACCTTGAGCTTGTTTGCTTGAACTTAATTTTTTGAAATATGGCTCTACACTCAATAAATAAACCCGTAAGTCAGAACTTATAGACAGTTTATTACGATATTTATTTTTTATGAACATGTACGTAAAAAAGGCACTTTCCATCAACACAGTACAGAAATTAATCTACTTAAATTATCTACATTCTACAGTATTCATATTATAACGATGAAATGCTATCGCATTAATAACATTAAATCGCAGACTCTACTTTGTTATAAGTACACAATTGTTAAATAATTAAATATTTCGTTAATAGGAAACTATTTCAGTTACATTAAATTTCACTTTTTCGCCATAACTTAATTTTTTTTTTGCGTACCCCTTGAGATTATGCCACGTATCTCTAAGGGTACGCGTACCCCAGGTTGAGAACCGCTGCACTAGACTAAGAATATACGTGCAGAGGTGAACGTGTTAATTATCAGTTGTTCACATCTTACATATCTAATAGCATTAAAATTATTATTGTGTCTTACCTTTAAAATTGTAGATTCAATTATATTTCTGTATGTAATATATAATTATTAAGGTTATTCTATTATTTTGTTAGGAAACCATTTGGGAGGTAGCACAAATATTAACAAATAATTTATTATACAGTTTTAATTTCTTGTTTCAGTGTTAAAGAATAAACATTGTTATTTATTTTTTTATTATGAGAGTATGAATAGTAAATTTACTTATTTTAAAAAAATTTCAGACCGGAATGCGATGTTGTGACTGTGGTTATAGCTGTCATGAAAAATGCACAGAAAATGTACCTAAAAGCTGTACCAAGTACAAGGCTGTAAGTGACAGAACGCTTACAAATCAAAATGCCAACAGAACATGTGGTGAAACAACTTCAGTAAATTCAAGTGAGTTGAAAAAAGATAACTCAATTGAATATATTTGTAAATAAATTTATAAAATAAAATTGTTTTATGTAATACTCTTAAAGTAATAGAAGTGTTATTAATTATAACTTAATATTTGAAATAATAGATTTTATTCATGTTTTTTTATTCATCATGAGTTTGGTGTAAAAAATGTGTGACAAAATGGCATTTTGTAGATATGAATGGAATCCATCAGCAATACTATGAACAGTTCTCATCTAATGTAGCTGAAAACAGGACTCATGAAGGTTATTTATACAAACGCGGTGCTCTCTTAAAAGCATGGAAACAGCGATGGTTTGTTTTGGATTCAATAAAACATCAATTGAGGTACTACGATTCTATGGATGATTCTCATTGCAAAGGATATATAGGTAAATAAATTATTATTATTATATTAGATCAGGGGTTCCCAACCTTTTGCTTCTCACATAATATACCACTTACATATTTTGGAAAATGTTCACATACTACTTGACTTAATAATCTTTTTTTTTTTACTTACCTACAAATAAAATAATATTATTTTATATATATATATATATGAACCTTCTAATAAATACATTTTTTTAATTTCAACTACATAAATACATAAGCATTTTATGCACAAAAAATACTATACCGTAATATATTTACAATTATTATTAATTGTAATGCGTATTAATGCGACAGTTTATGTTATATTGAATGAACGAGAACGTCAATACTGAGCTTAATGTTGATTACTTTAAGTCTGAAGTTGTCTACTATATTTATTTTAGTTCTATTTTTGTAGATATTTATAAATCAGCTAATATCAAATAAACTAAATAATACTGAATGGCGATATTTATAACAATTAAATCATTTCTTTAAAAAAAAAATTCTCCACGTACCACAAGTTGAGAACCGCTGTATTACATAATATGCTCATTTTGCTTATCTGAGGGCACGGCAGTGTGCCAGGCCAAGTTACAGCAATGCCAGTGTATCTTTACACGAACCAATTCGCCCTTCTTTCTAACCCATATATCTCTGTTTCCTCTTAAGATAAACTTTTGAAATTTAAAACACAGATTAACCTCTAGTAGCTTATGACGCTGTAAGAAAATGAGCCCTTAATATTGTGCCATTTCAAAATGGCAGGATTTCAAAATTTGCAATATTGTTACTGACTCACTCACTCACTCACTCACTGATCATCAAAAGTATAAGACACTTCCCGTATAGGTAGAAACCTGAAATTTAGCACAAAGATAGATTTTACAGTGTAACTAAAGGGAAAAATCTAAAAATTGAATTTTTTTCAAAATGAATGCCTCTCCATAGTGTGTATTACTAAATGTATGAAGTGGCGCGTTTAGCACGCATAAACGTTTACTTTCTAACAGCGTTACAATATGGTAATAAGAAATTGTTTGTAGTTGACTTATATATATATATATATAAATATATATATATAAAACATAATTTGGACTGGAAGCTTGTTGTTAAGCTCGGAGCTCGTGTGATGTTAAGGAGAAACATTGATGTCAGCTTAGGCCTGGTCAACGGATCTATTGGTACTATTGAGCAAGTCATATGGGACATTGACGACCGGTCCGTTATACATAAACTTAGGATAAAGTTCTCGCATGGCTTAATGTATGATTTAGAATGAATTCCAACCAAGTTCGAAGTCATCAGCCGAGCTTATGTGCACCGACATCAATTCCCAATTTGTTTATCTTAGGCTATTACCATCTATAAGAGTCAGGGATTAAGTTTACCAAATGCTTTGTTAGATGTTGGCAACTCAACTTTCTCGTGTGGTCAAGCGTACATGGCCCTCTCCAGGGTGACGAGCCTCCAGGGAGTTCACTTAATTAATTTTGATCCCTGTCAGGTGAAAGCCAAGAATAGTGCCATTGTTGAATATAATCGTCTAAGAACTTTGTATAGGCCAGACTTAACAGACATTCCATCTAAAAAGTCTCAACGACGAAAAATAAAAGACCGTACTTGGGTATTTTTGCCTGGTATTGACAACTGTCGCCGCCGCGGCAATACTGCTATAGACACCGACTGACACACACACACACACAATCTTAATATCTGTTAGTGAATTATTTTTCTGCTATTTTTTAATTCATAACCTCAATGCACTCCTACATTAAAGAGCAACACTTCTCTTTTATTTGTATTGTTTAACACTTGGTCAGTTTCTGAATGAGGAATAAAACATCATTATTGAATGTGCTCACTTATGACTTACGAGGGTGATGGGGAGAAGAAGATTCAGAAAAAAGTAAAAGGTTTAGATTTCTTCTCAAAAAAGACAGTGAATATAGTAAGTAGTGGTATCTACATTGCGGCAAAGTCTAGTTTATACCTCATTCAGAAACTGACCAAGTGTTAAACAATACAAATAAAGGAGAAGTGTTGCTCTTTAATGTAGGAGTGCATTGAGGTTATGAATTAAAAAATAGCAGACTTGGCCACAATGTAGATTTCACTACTTTGATAGGCTGACTTTTTTGGGAGGGAGTTTGGAACTTGGCCTTTTTACACTGTTATGTTTTTGTTGGGGATATATTATACTAGAAATATAAATTATGAATTCTTTCCAATGACCCTTTACCTTATTATAAATATCCTATAAATATATATTCTATATTCTATCTAATAATATCTTATGTTATTTACTTAATATATTACTCTAGATCTTGCTGAAGTAATGTCTGTGTCTCAAGCAAATCCAACACCTGGTGCACCAAAAAAGACTGATGATAAATCATTCTTTGATGTAAGTAACTTATTTTGTTTTATAATCAATTTTATGATAATATATATATACCTAATTTTATTATTTAATATTTAGTTGCGCACCAACAGAAGAACTTATAATTTCTCAGCTAGTGATATGACTACTGCACAAGAATGGATAGAAAAAGTCCAAGCTTGTTTACAATAATCAACTACTGTCTTAAAACAATATTTATACAAACTTACTTATTTGTTGGTAAAGTTATTTTATTTATTTGTATTATAACTATTTTTATTATTATTCTTTTTTTATAGTGAAATAACTGTAAGTTGGCCAAATTACTGATATGAAAAAATATGTATATGAGGTCATCTTATCGTTGAATTGAAATGAAATGTGATAATTTTGTACATTGTAACTATTTATTTTTCATAACTTCTTTTTATTGTTTTTATTATTATTATTTTTATTATTATTATTATTATTATTATTACTACTATTTTTATTATAATTATTTATGTCTATGTGTTGTATTATGATTTATATATTTATATACACATATATACATAAGCAATAGAGACTCAAGGGTCTTTCCAAAGTGAGCAATAATTTAAATAAATTAAAACACATGTACCTTTGTCTCAATTATTAAACTCAAACAAAAATGTTTGTTTTAAATATTAAAACAACTTAGAAAAATAATTTTGTGCTTTCTATGTACATTGTAACAATAAGATGATCAACTGTTAATCTTAACATATTTATTTGTCCATTAATTTTGTATTTAATATTACACAAAACATGTTAAATTAAAATATTAGTCAAATGGTTTTGTATTAATTTTATTTTTTGGAAAGTTCTTGAATTCCAATGAAATAACCTATCAAATTTTAATTATTTTTCAAAAAGTTACCAATATAAACACATGAATAATATGTACACAATTATTATACAATAATAATAAAAACCTCATAAGCTTAGGGAAAAGCTGTATACTTTGTTAAAATATAAAATTTATTTTCAATTTCTATTTGTTAAATCTCAAAGATTACCTTTGATAGCTATTAATCTTATTTGAACTAAATGTTTCACATTTTGTCTATCTATTTGACCTTTCCATAGTTTTAGATTCTGAACGAAGTGAAGAATGTATTGATTTTACAATGTGTGTTTTTTTTTTTTTTTGTGTCTGTCGACACGATTTGGGGCAGTAAAAATGCTTCGATTTCCTTATGTAGCAACTTTTTTGAAAGGAAAGTGAATCTAGTTGGTACTTTGGGGGGTCAAAAGTAAAAAATTTTCAATATTTTTTAAATGCGACGGGAAAAAACCCTAAAAATTTAAGGGAAAAAAACGGGAGTTTTTACGCAAAACCAGTTTTCGACAAAATCAAATTTTTTATTTTGCTATAACTCAAAAACTAATCGATGTAAATACTTGAAATTTTCACCAAATGTTAAGATTAGTGTTCTCTATACACCGTTAAATTCAAAATATTTTGACTTTTATTGAGCTATTTATAGACAATTGAAATTTTCAATTTTTTTAAAATAACGATAAAAATTTTTTGGCAGGCCAGAAAATCTTGAAAATTTAATACAAGGTTTCTTATAAGTTGTTCCTTAACTGATAAAAAAAAATCTAAAATCGTAAGTCACAATTTTTTTTTATAAGTGCTCAAAGTTACAATTTATACGAAATATGTAAAAATTGCGAAAATTTGCAAGTTATTTTGTAGATAAAAATTCATAAAATTTTTTCTGTTCATACTTAAGGTTCAAAATTTTCACACTAGGTTATCTATAAGCTACTCTAAAAAATCTTTAAAAATATTTCTACTGGACTTAGAGGAAAAAATTTTATGACTGTTTGAAATTTAAATATTTACGAAATTGCATAAAATAGCGATTTATTCTCAAACGATTTTAAATATTTGTTATAATTCAAAAGGTATAAGTCGCAGATTTTTGAAATTTCTACCAGCTGTTAAGATTGGTATTTCCTTTATGTAATATTTTTTTCAAAATATAATATTGATTTTTAAGCCACTTATTGGCATTTAAAATATTCGATTTTTTTACATTTTATTTTTATAATCGGTGATAAAAAAAACTTGGCTCCTTCAAAATACTTGAAAATTTAAAAGAAGATTCCACAGAAGTAGTTCTTAATGTCATTCAAAAATTATTAAAATCCATAGGCACAATTTTTTTTTATAAGCGTTTGAACAGCGAATATTGACATAAAATAACATGTAAAATATAGGTAATATAATGTATAATATTCTAGACTGACAAACTATGTTGCTGTATGCAACTGCCAACCCATCTTAATTGAAAAATATATTTATCGTTTCAAAATAAAATATACTTTTTACAATGTTTATAAATAACAATGTATTATATCCTAGACAAACATATTAACTCCGTTCAGAATCGTTATTCATATACAATGATATCTATCATTGCATTCAAATTTAACAAATCCATTGTAATAATGACCTATCCTATAAACAAGATGCACTCCACCCCCAAGTGTACAGCCGAGCGAGGCCCATCCGGTTCTTTTTTTAACTAAAAAAATTATTTAAATGATTTTTGATTATTCTACAGTAAATTTAAAAATTTAAAAATTTTGAATTTTTCTATGTGCAAACAAATAAACATAGACTGATGTTAAAAATGTATCTATTTAATGATAGTAAATATTAAATATTCATCAAAAATATTTAATTTACTGCAATACATTTCCCCTGTTGTAAAATTGTTATAATTTAATATGAAATGATTATAGTTACAAAGTGAAAAAAAGATGTATTAACTTAAAGAGATTCAACAATATTTTATTTTTTTCTAAAAGGATTACAATATTGATAAAAAAAAAAAAAAAAAAAAAAAAAAAAAATAGAGGAATACTGATAATTACATCATCCATTTTCTTAAGAGGAGTATTTAATTTTTTTTATGAGCAAAAGTTTCATTTAAAACAACAAAAATTATACCACATTATGTAATTGATGATGTTTAAAATCCATAATGGAATTAATTAGAAATGAATACCATACATTTTAAAGATAACCATTTTTGAATAATTTTACTGAATATACAACACTAGTTAAATTATATTTATATTTAAATTATCAACCGGTTTGAAAAAAAAAAAAAAAGCATTAGATAATTTTATAAAATATGAATACATTGTACATCAATGTGGGTAAAAATAATCTAGTGAACATGTAATTACTCAACAGTATAAATAATTTTACTGCCAAGGGGTTGTTTTTTTAATTGACCATCGTTGTATTCAATAAGTTTCTTGTCAATATCAATAGAAAATATTGTATCATTTTTCATCAAGATACAATTCTCCGTTGGTAGTAAATAATTGGATATTAATCTTGGTCCCATAATAGAATCTTTGAATCTCCATAAATTAATTTTGGAACCAGCTAGTAAAAAATAAATTTACCATGATTGAATTACTAATCTAACTACCCAACATATTTCTTAAATGTACTTACTAAGCTTAAGATCAGATTTCTTAATTCTTTTAATTAATTTTTCTACAGTATCACCATTATATACAGGAAGTTCTTTTTGAAAGTATGGTTTTTGTGGTTGAGTATTCATTATATTCAAAGGTAACGATACATCAGGTGGCAAAAATGTAATGTATGGTTGGCCAGGACAACATTCACTACGAATATTTTCAGGAGCTTCACTATCATCAGAAAATTTGATTTCCAAATGCTCCAACTAAAAAATCAAAATATATATTGTTAAAAAAATAAAATTTGAATATACAAATATTATAATAGTTAAGTAAATATACCAACATTCAAAGTATTCTCCAAGTAAGATTTGTTCAATTCAAGCACATGTTTTTCATCAAAATCTAATTTGATGTTAAAAGCAGAATCACCAACTTTGAGCAATTTCTCTTTTATCATTTGTGCAAAAGGCATAGCTCGTTTCATATATTTTTTTAAAAATTCTTTTTTTCCCAAAGCAGACGAAATAGTTTTATTGTCTGGTAAAACATTATTGTTTTCCTGGTTACAAAAAAGTTCAATACTATAATAAAAAATTATAGAACTATTGTACACAAATTATAAATATACATAATTAGAGCAATGTTTTTACATTTTCAGCAATAAACATCTAAATATAATATATTAAGTAAATAATAATTAGATATATACAGTATATAACTGCTTCATTGTCTCCAATATTGTTGATTGCCATGGTGGAAAAGTTTTTGCAACCCATGCTGCAGCTTTTATCGGTTTTTCCACCTCTTTATTTTTAGATTGATTTTTCTTTGTTCCTATACTCAATATATTCTTCTGTTGAAGTCTAAACGAATGAGCTGCTTCCATTAAATATTCACCACTTTGAATTAACTTATAATCGACTTTGTTGGCTTGGGGCCAACTTGCTTTAACAACGCTATCCTTCTATATTATAAGAATATGTAAAATATATGTTAAAATTATAAAGTAAAAAAAGTATTAATTTTTTATATTACATTTCCCAATAACTGGTAAACATGTTCGGCAACATGAGGACAAATTGGTGATATTAAAATAGTCTGGACTTTAATAAAATGTAACACCAGGTCTTTGTGCATACATTCACCTCCAAGTTCTGGATTACCACAAAGTTCACGATACTTATCTCGAGCGGCTTGTAATTCAAAGAAACCGGTTCTTAACGCTTCTTTGAATAAAAGTTTTTCATAAAATTCTCCAGTTTGTTGAATTTTAAGATTTATTTCACTAAATATATGTTTATTTATAGTTTTTTAAAAAATATAAATAATTCTTATTTTAATTACTTCATAAATACAATGTCAGTAAATGTATCAGCAGTAGATCCATTTCGATAAGTTTCCTCTGAAGCTAAAACTTCTTTAACCCATTCAATAAAAGTATATAGTCGTAAAATTCCTAAAATAAAACAAATTAAATCTCAAAATGTTTAAATAATTTAAATTTTGATATTTTGATGTATGACTTAAGTATAAGTATAACTGGTATTTGGACACTTCCCCGTCTTCAATTTTTCCATTAGACGATTCCTCGTAATCTATTTTCCCATCCAATACATTTCCTCATTAGACAGCTTTTCCGTCCAATTCATTTTATATAATAAGTTTTTTATTATTTATTTATTTTTTTTGTATTATTTTTAATTTTAATTTTTTTAAAAAAACTTTTAACTATTTATCAAAAATATAAAAATGAAATATAATTTAAAATTCTAAATTATTAGCAATTCCACATAAATATTGTTCTACATCACGATCATTGTACGAAGACACAATAAAAATAGAATAAAATAAAAATTGAAAATTATTAAGGAAATGTACAGATACTTCAAACTTGAGAATACTAAAATAACTTAAATAATTTGATAAATTGCATGTGCCGTGTGTGATTACAACTGATACAAATTTATGAAATTAAACATCACTTATACAACTATACCTCAATAAAATATATAGTGTGTCTATTTTATTTATATCAGTGTATCGTTATTGATCAATATCGATAACTGGTGAAAAATAATTTCAAGCCCATAGATGCACTTTTAATGAATTAATGTGACCTAAAAGTAATATAAAATAAAGACATATTAAAAAAAAAAGAACTAGACGGGGAAAGTACATCAGATAGGTAAATGGCAACAGGAAAAAGTCTTACGGGGAAGTGTCCATAAATTGCATTGATTATAGAATAGACTTTATTTATAGTCTTTTCTATAATCAATGGTATAAGATACCTGCATCAGCCATGCTTTCTACAAAATTTGCATCTTCAACAGTATCCCCGGCATCAGCTAGACAGAATCTCATGCCATCTGCACTAAATTTATTTATTGCTTCTTCTAATATCATAAAATTTCCATCTGATTTAGACATCTAACATGAACAACATAAATAATAGTAAACATTTAAAATTAAAATATATGCATATATTATATTCAATAAAATATTTATTACTTTTGCTGAATTTAATAGTAAGTGTCCATTTGCCCTTATACTCCTTGGCCAAAGGTCTGGTTGTTTTGCCCATATAGCACAATGGTTATAAATAAAAAATGTTAAGTGGTTCTGAATTAAATCTTTACCAGAACACCGTAAATCTACTGGATACCAATATTCAAACTCATTTTTCATAACATCTAAATGTTTCTTTTTAATTTTACATTGATTTGGGTAACTTTTATTGCTTAAAAATATATAATCCCAAACTTCTGGAGTCATTTCTTCTGGTCTACAAACATGATTTTTTTTTTCATTAGAAATATTATTAGGTTCTTGGTCTGTGTTGCATTTAATGATTTAAATAATAATAAATGTGTTATAAATATATTTACAAGATAAAGATGGATTTTCATTAAAATCATAATTTATCATGAATTTTTAAATAAGATATTTTTTATTTTACTTATCAATAATATATGTATTAATTATATTGAATAGTGATTACAATGACTCACTTAATATTGAAACGGTTTCCATTTTCTCCTTTAAAAGTCCCTTCTTGTAAGATATGAGCAACAGTGTAATATGCCATATATATTGTTGAATCAGATAACGATTCAATTAACCAGTACTCATCCCATGGTAATTTTGTTCCTATATTTTTATAAATCATAAAACCAGAATAAAATTGAAAGTAGATCTACATTAAAGGGTAAAACAAATTCACATTACCTAAACCATAAGTCCTAGAACAAGCATATTCATGTAACCAATTCAAACATGCTGTGAAGTTTTTCCTAACCTCATCATGGTATGTGTTCAAATTCTTCAAAGCTAATTCTGCAGCTGCTTTCCATTCTGATTCACCATAATCCAAATACCATTGGTCGCATAAAGCAATAACACATTCATCACCAGACCTATAAATTAATTGTATAATAAATATTCTAAAAAATAAAAAATTGAATTACCTTGACATTATGGTTTTTTCAGGTTCATAGTAAATAACAGCTTCATTAGATTCCACAAGTTTCTTTTGTAAACATTTTTTTACATCTTGAACTTTTTGGCCTTTAAATTCACCAACAATAACTACCTGAAATTGAATATTAGTTTTTAAACTAATACAACTATTAACAATGTTAATTATAAATTTACCCCTTCGTAGAAAGCTTTTAAATAAATCCTTTCTTTAGCTATTTGTAATTTATCTCTATCATTTTGGCTCTGTATTTTTAATTCATCATACATTGTTACAGCACATAAGTTTCCAATACCAGGTATTTCAATAATAGGTATCTAAATTTCAAAAAAACAATAATCCAATGACTTATTTTTTATTTTAGTGTGCCTTATGTCAAAAATAATGTAATAAAAATTGAAAATAAAGTAATTAATTCTAAGAACTTAATTTAAAATTGTAATATATTTTATTTACAGGTTCATATGGAAGAATCATTTCATCAGTTATATTATATTTTTCTCGGAATGCTGGTTTTTTTTTAAGATCAGTAAAAGCAGCATAATCATCAGGCGAATCTGAAGGAACACTAGTTACAACTCCAGTACCTTTATCAGATTTGATTGATAACATAGGCAAGGTATAAATAAATTCATTAAAACTAAGTGGAGCTCTTAATTTGGCACCTAAAATATCCTAAAATAATATAGTGAGTAAGTGATATTATTAAAATGCGTTATTAAACAATTGAAAATTACTTGTCCTTTTAGTTTAGCTACGATTTCATATTCTCCATTTTTGCTAGTAAACCCTTGATATGACATATTCTTGGCAGCTCTCTCAGTGGATACACAAATGCTTTCATCATTTATTTTAAATGCCACATATTCTATATCAGGGTGAACCCAGCAATTAGTTTGGCCGTACATTGTTTCTGGTCGTAAAGTAGCAGCAATTAAGAATATTGATTTATTTTTCAAAGTTCTATGTGGTTACAAAAATATAGATAACTGGATTTTTATCAAATAGAAAAATGTAATTAAATATACTTTTTTTTAAAGTTGAGTTTTTCTGGATACGGTTCAATTACTTTCATTTTAATTAAAGTATACTCTTGAGGACCAACACCTTCTCCTTTAGCTCTATCATGGTCCATACAAGGTTGGTTATCTTTGGGAGAGAAGACAGTATAACGTTTCCCATATTTTATTTTGTTATTGTCACGAAGACGTAAAAACTGCCAACGAACGAAGCTGTCAAAAAATGGATTTTCATTTGTAGTAATGAATGTTCTACGCCAATCAACCTTAAAAAATTGTAAGATAAATATGAAATTACAATCAAAATAACTATTTATTATATACAATACTTACATGAATACCAATACTTTTAAGATCTTTAACAGCTAAAGGTGGAAAATAATTTAACCATGTTAAAGGATCTTCGAAACTACGTATTTGTTCATCATCGTCAAAACCCAAACTTTTCATAATTTCCCATTGATACTTTGCTTTACCACTTTTTGCTACAGCTTTACTCTAGAATATATATATATATATATATTAGTACAATGTTAATCATGCCCACTCTTAATTCATGGTAAAATCACCTTTTTTCCTTTACTCTTGTCCTTAATAATTTCAGTATTTACTTCAACCTCAATTTCTTCATCATCCGTATCTGGGAACTCTGGTGGACAACCATATGTTTGGACTTCCCACTTTAATTTATCTGCACATGCTTTGATAGGCATGCCTGTACAATGAAAACCAAATGGAAACAAAACTTTTTTGCCTTTCAAACGGTGATATCTTACTGCAAACTAAAAGTAAACTGTCAACCATGATTGTATATGTTTTCATTATTAAGGTTTTAAATTATTTTACTTCGCATTTTGATAAGGAAAAAGTATGGCCCAAGTGTAGTCTACCATTCATATATGGGAAAGGAAATGTAGTGAAATATTTTTCATCAACATTCTTTTTACTTTTGGATGGAGGTGCATCAATTTCATATATTTTTTGTTCATACCATTGTCGTTGAATATCTTTTTCAATCTGCCGAAGATATTCTACCTTAAAAGTACCTTTGCGATTTTCAGTCTAGAGAATAACAAAAAATAAAATAAAATAAAATAAAATAAGAAAGCAAATAAAAAATTTCCATGATGAAACTAGTCAAAACTAAGTACCATGATAAATTGTAATACGAATGCAAATTGCAATCACTAAAATGTTCTGATTTTTTATTTTAATTAATCAAGTCAATGTTATTTAAATATTAATAATAGATACAAAATAATCAATTACTAAATCATCTACAAACTACTTAAACATCTTCAACACGACACGCCATACGTTAATTACGATGAAAACACACTATAGTGCACTACTTAAATGTCGAGAATCTAACTGATAACGAGCACACCGTGTCCTGTTATAATACTATGGAATAATCCACGTTGTGATACTACCACCGCGATACGTAGGTCACAAAATAATGGTTATATATTTTAAGATGCCTAAATTTATTATTATAATTTAAGACCGACTAATATATATTACCATCACATGTCTTTATATTTATATATCATCAACAAATAATATACAATATGCAATTTATATATATATATATTAAAAATAGATTATCTCCTGAACGACTCAATCAACTGTTATTTTTGAATTCATATTTCAAATCGAACCCAAGTTCTGAAACATTGATGGAAAAACTGCTCGAAGAAGAAATTTTTTGATTAAATACATTGGATACTTTTCAGTTTATACAAAATAATATATAATTGTTAATTAATAATTAATTTACACTCATAATATAATATTAAAACAATATGTATTCTATACTTTTAATATACTTTCAATACACTCATAATATAATATGCATTCTATACTTTTAATGTTTTAAATTTTTAATAGGCTTCGATATCGGTATTTTTCCAATATCGCAATACGATATCGGGGGAAAAAATACGATATCGATATTGAAAATTATATCGTTGGCCAACACAATTATTTTTTTTTTGAATATCAAGCTACAATTTCGGAATGTGGTAGGTTGGAGGAGAGTTACAATCCCATAATTCTCCCTTGATATACCACTGGTATTGGTCACAGGATTAGTGGTGCAAGCTAATTAGACAACACGATTGGAGAATGCATCTTGAATTTTTATCGTTATATAATTTATTTAAATTTGAAATGAAAAATTGAATCGAAGTATCGGATAGTTTTAATTATTTTGTTTGAAAATTATTGTTCAACCTATCGTCGGACGTAAGTAAGACTTAATTTTAATTGTTCAATTACATTTTTCATATAAACGCAAAATAATTTAAAATGTATGAAAAAAAAGATATAACCATTTATATGCTTTTATTAAATTGACCCATTAACCGTTAAATAATTAGTGTATCTATTAGGTAATGATGAGTAATGGCTAATATCATTTAGCATTCAAATCAGAAGATTATTTTAAATTTTTTTTAATACATAGGAAAATTAAGTATAAAGTGTACCATTAAATAATGGATTTATTCAATTCTGTGTCGCTGTGACGAACAAGGTCACATCAACCTAATGTGCAAAGAGTATATTTAATACAAGGTTTCTTATAAGTTTTTCCTTAACTGATAAAAAAAAAATCTAAAATCGTAAGTCACAATTTTTTTTTATAAGTGCTCAAAGTTACAATTTATACGAAATATGTAAAAATTGCGAAAATTTGCAAGTTATTTTGTAGATAAGAATTCATAAAATTGTTTCTGTTCAAAATAAGGTAATTGTAAGGTTCAAAATTTTAACACTAGGTTATCTATAAGCTAATCTTCAAAAATCTTTAAAAACATTTCTACCGGACTTACTTACGACTTAGAGGAAAAAATTTTATGACTGTTTGAAATTTAAATACTTACGAAATTGCATAAAATAGCGATTTATTCTCAAACGATTTTAAATATTTGTTATAATTCAAAAAGTATAAGTCGCAGATTTTTGAAATTTCTACCAGCTGTTAAGATTTGTATTTCCTTTATGTCATATTTTTTTTCAAAATATTATATTGATTTTTAAGCCACTAATAGGCATTTAAAATATTCGATTTTTTTACATTTTATTTTTATAATCGGTGATAAAAAAAATTTGGCTCGAACAAAATATTTGAAAACTTAATAGAAGATTCCACAGAAGTATTTCTTAATGTCATTCAAAAATTATTAAAATCCATAGTCACAATTTTTTTTTATAAGCGTTTGAACAGCGAATATTGACATAAAATTACATGTGAAATATAATATAATGTATAATATTCTAGACTGACAAACTATGTCGCTGTATTCAACTACCAAGTACAGAATCCGTACAGAATCGTTATTCGTATACAATGATATCTATCATTGCATTTAAATTTAACAAATCCATTGTAATAATGACCTATCCTATAAACGAGGTGCACTCCACCCCCAACTGTACAGCAGAGCGAGGCCCATCCGGTTCTTTTTTATTTTATATACAACTTTTTTATTTCTTCATAATGAATTAAAATCCGGGATCACAAAAGTGCACATACTAAACAGGGATTTTCCTCGTGAAAACAAATAAAATATGATAAATGTTCAAAGTTAACTCTCTTATAATCAATAAATTTTAATAAATTTAGTATAATGGGGGAAAAAAAACAGCAATATAATATATTAATCATTATTAATCTCAAATAAGCAAAAGGACAGTAAATAAACATTATAAATATTAATTTTCAATTTTGAAAAACAAAATTAATTAGTATTGATTTTCCACAGATAGTTGCAAAAATAACTATTCACATTTTAATAGTGGCTAAGATATTGATTTATTTTTCAGTTCTTTTTCTCATGGGATACGTACTTCAATTTTTAAAACCTACAAAAAATGTTCATTAATACTCATATTGCTAAATACACGTTAGTTTAATTATTTATGTTACATTGAAATGTTTGGAACTAATATTTGACAAAAATTATAATAAATAATTTTTTAATTTGAGGCCCATTTGTATTATATAATAATTATATAAAATATATTTAATACATTGTGTTTTCGATTTTAATAAGAAACTGAAATATTTTAAGGCAATTTTCGATAGCATTAATATCAGTATTCTTTTTATATTCATATGTTCAGCGTTACTCATATTATTCTATTAACAATTATTTTCCTTTATATTTTTTACATTTTTTCTTATAATATACACAAGTAAATAAATAAACACTATATTTGTATTATTTATTTTTGTCTTTATATCTTATAGTATACATTTTGTTTTCTTTATTTCGTTTAGTGTAGGCATCAATTTTTCGATTACCATGTTAATATTTTTACATTTAACCATTGATAAACTTTTATGTATATTGGGTAACGTATCTTTTTATGTAAATCAGTTAACTGTCAAAAAACATTAAAACATTGTTATATAAATTTTATTATAAGTAATAAAAAATTTCTTTTTTGAAAATACTATTACATATTATTCTTATATGAGGTATAAATAAAAAATATATATATATATATATATAAAAGAACGAAAATCTCTCGTTTATACGAAAATATTATAATATTTTATGATTCGAAGATTTAAAGTTATATCAATGATTATTGTTTTAATAATATGTTTCACACATTTAATAAAAACTTTAATTAAATTGCAATGTTGTTAATACTCTTATAAGCGTCCGGAGTTTTTTTTTTTTAATATTTTTCCAAATTGGCATATACTTTTGTAGTTCCAAGACATGTTCGGCAAACTTAAATGACACTAATTTGAACCACCAATGTAAGTAGCACTTGAGGACAAATACTTACAGTTAGATAGATACTCACTTAATCGGGTACTATCTGCGTGTTGTGTACATATATATACATGTGTAGGTATGTCCGTTCATTAAGGGTGATGATAATTATTTCGCAAGATTACTAGTGGTACGCATCCCGATTTTTAACTATAGAAACTTTATACAAACAAGTCCAAATCTATAGTTCTAAATCTCCATGTCAATTTCTATAAATTATGTACCAAGATGTCTCAATCGATTTTCTTAATTAAATTCCATTAATTATATAAATCTTGAATAATGAGCTGACATTTAGATATTATCTGTATTTATTTAACAATAAATTAACAGCAATTAATTAATGTTGTGTAAAACAGCAATAACTTATCAGTTTTCGTATTGTTTTGTTTGATAAATACTGATATACCTGATTCGTGCAGGCTATGTTTTACCGGATATATATAATACAGGTTAGGCAAGGATAACATTTGGGAAGGTACATGATCGGAGTATGGATGAGTTCATGGAAACTGTAGTCCCCAGAGAAACTTTTGTAGCCCCCTCGCGGTTTTTACTGTTCATTTAAAACATTTTATCTCAAACTATAGTTTTTAATGTTTTTATTATATTTATAATATGAATTCAGAAAAATACAAACATTTAAGTTTGATTTAATAATTTAATTTAAATTTTTTATCTTTTTTGTATTGTATACATATATATTAATTATAAATAAAATGAAAATTAAGGACGAGTTAAATATTAATTAATTTTTCTAGAAAATGTTCTCTTTCCCTTTAATTCAAGTTAAACATAAAGAGTTTTTGAAATACATTTTTCTAGTCCTTACAGTTGGTTATAGTTATTTTCAAAATTATCATAGATTTATAATTAATCGTATAGTGCTATACGCTTAATTATTTTGACTATTTTAATTTTGTATTTTATATAAGAAAATAATAAAAAAACGTTTTATTTACTTTTCATATTAATTATTTCATAATAATAATAAGCATTGAAGCGCAAGTATAAAGGCAGAAACCATATCATAGGTATACGCGCTAATGACTAAATACTGGATGTGACCAGGCACCCCCGAAATATTGTAAATGAGGCCTTACATTTTAGGTCTCAGAGTAAGGAAGTCGTATTTTAACTGATATTTCTAAAATTAAATTAAATTTATTCTATAATATTTGGTAAAAAATATTACTAAATTTTCTCAATTTTCGTGCAAAAATTTATTATGATAATATAACAACTACAATTGACTACAAAAGTACGAATCATAAATAGTTTAAGTTGCCTGAGAAAAATATACAAGATTCAAGGAAAAAAATATTTACGGGGAATAATATACCACAATATTAAATAAAATATTAAAGTTATGTTTATTTAGATGTTCATGCTTTATGATTTACTAAATATACCTACACGTTTTGTTGAGATAAAACCCAAAATTATTGTAGGCACCTCCTGAAATACAGGTCTGTGCATGCCTATGGTCCGTATATATAATAAGCATATAAGTAATAGTAATATAAGTATTTATAATAACCTTTTTAAAAAAAAGTTCAACCCTTGTTGAAGCCTTTATCATGTAAAAATTATTACGTATAGCGCTGGTGAATAGGAATATATATTTTAAATTTTTAATAAATTTTAATACATATATCGAAATAACAATAGTTATTTACTAATTATTGTGATCATTAAATTATTTCTAAACAATTATTTATTTATTGTTTCTATAACATCAAGACTACCGAATTCTGTTTAAAATAAGTTTCCGTATCAAATATGTTTTACAGTTTTCTAAATTGTTATAATCATACTAATAAATATTAAGAAATTATTTTAAGAAAATTAAAATGAATTTAAAGTTCACAACAAAATGTTACATTAAATTGTCTTCTTCCTCGCTAAAGTTTTTGCTTTTCATTTCAATCAACGTTTTTATGATCGTTGGCGAATCTGAAACAAATATTTAAGAGTGTATTTTTGACCCAAAAAAATTGAAATTCATATTTCATTCTTTATACAACAATTTCAATAAAAATGTACTCTTATATTCCGAGTTTATACAGCTTGTATGTTTTATTTATTTTTAAATAATATTTTTATTAATCAAATTTGTTACTTGAAAAAATTGGAACACACAATGTAATTATTATTTTATACTAACATAAACTAAGCGTTATGCAAAATTTTGATTGGTTTACTATATAAATATTAGTAGAATTGAACATAATTTATTATGATCAAGAGTTTTACTACTTTTACTAATATCAATAATTTTAAAGTTTATTTAAAGTAGATTCTTTATGTAAAGTACCTAATTAAATAATTTACCTGGATCCATGTAGGACGTGTCATAGTTTTCTGGTACTATGACTGATCTTCCTAACCTTGGACCAAACCAAAGTGCTGTGTTCCTCGAATCACTTCTACCGATTCTAGGAAATGCAATAAGTCCTTCTCTTTTATGGCCTCTCAGTTCCCTTTGTGTTTCGTCTAAAAGTATTATGATTTACAATTTTACCACTTTTACATACGCCACACATATTTTCATTTAAATATAATCATTAAAATTATATATAAAAATGCATACATAAATTGCCCATTTGTAAAGCAGAATTGATTCCTGATCTGCCGACTCTAGGAAACGGTATCAATCCTGCAACTGATTCCCTTCTGTTTCTATTATTATCTCGTTTTAACTCATCGCTGTATTCTGAGTCTATAGGAGAATAATAATAAATTATTTAAGCTTGAATATCTTTCATATTATCAAGTAATGTCTTTGATTATTACAAGATATTTACATTGCTCACATGTTATAGTAAATTTATTTAAATATATTGCTATATTGAAAATTCGAAGTTCAAAGAAACTTTGTAGTATAACGTATAAATCGTCTAACTGTACATAATTAAGTTATTTAAACGTGATTATTTTCCTAAATTATTTTAAAATCATAGTATATTATTATGCATATTGCACCAGTAGATTATGTACACATTCATTTTTAATGTTATAATTCAAAACAAATAGAAAGTGTGCACAAGCTAGGGTTTCAATTAAAACAAAGGGTTAAAATACGTGTACATACGTGAAGATTCGTTCATATCTTAAATTTAATCATTTTTTAACCTTTTTACTGCGATAATGAATTTAATTTTTGGTTGTCTTCCTTTACGATGCTATAATTTAATGAATGTTTATTTTTTTCAATTTAAACATACATAGACCTAGAGCACACGCAATGTGATGTTAAACTCGTATAATATAATTTTGACTTTCAACATGCAGAAAAAGCTGCAATACATACATAATATATATACTGGCCACTATATAACATATTTATTATAGAGAGTGTTAAGAAAAACTCACCACAATAATGTGCTTGATATCTTAATTAATCAAATTATTGTATGAATCATACATATGTGCAAAATTATTTTAGTATTACGAACGCATTTTCTTCATAAATACGAATTTAATACTTACATATTTAAGTTAAAATAAATTTCATTAATTCATATATAATCAGTAGTTTATTTTATTACTTTAGGTGTATCCACCCATAAGTACAATTATAGCTTCATTATTTTATACCTATTACCATTGATTATAGAATAAGCATATTCATTAATCAATAGTAATACTTCATAATCGTATCTATAAAATATTTACTTTTTAACTTTTTACAAAAAAAAAATAATTCTGAATAATTGAATTATTTTATAATATTAATTATTCATTTATTTCAAAAATAAAATGTTATAAAATATTATAAAATAATTAATAATTTTATCATTTTTATAAAATGCATTATATCGGTAAATAAATCAGGCTTTAGTTTTGAGTATAATGTTTTAAAATAATTTAGTTTTTAATTTCATAACAATATGGTTATATTGTTATAACCTATATTATATGAATTCATAATAGTGTTGGTCGTAATATGTGAACTAATATTTAAGTGTTGATTAAAATGTATTGTTATAATACTAACATTTAACATTTTCTAATCATTTATTTAATTAAATAGCTATCGCAGTTTTCACAATAAAAAAAGTGAAATAACTATGAAATAAAAGTAAATAATTTATTAATTTTGTTATCAGTTGGTATTCAATAAGTACTCGTTATATGATTAAAAAGACTTTTTAATACAAATTAAATCAAATTCCCAATGATAAGTAATAATGTTCTTAAGGATTAAATAATAATATTTTAATGTATACAATTGTATAATATTTATATTAATTAATAAACTATTCCTTGATCTATATAAGTTATGCCCAGGCCAGTGTCGGATTTAGGGGAGAGCTGAGTGGGCTGCAGCCCAGGGACCCCCACAATTTTGTGGTATTTAAATGAGGATAAAGAATATTTTATTTATATTTATACATATTCAATTAAATAATATTGAACATTAATTTAATTTATTATTATATAAGTAGTTAATTGTTACTATTACTAAGTATAATAATAAAGGTTATTTAATAAGTAAAAAAAATATATATATATTTATAAAAATATATTTTCTTGTTTATGTTTCAGAGGCCCCCACTATGCATTCCGCCACATACCTAAATCCGCCCCTGGCTCAAGCCGTGACCCACAAAGGTATTCTATGTGTTCCGTTACAAATTTTAAAGTAAAACAAATTATTAAAAGAAAAAGATAAATTATTACAAAATATGATTTTATCAATTTATGAATTCTATTCATTCCAAAAATACAATACAAATAGTAATACAGTGAAACCTCTATATAGTGGACAGCCACGGGGAATTAAAAATTGTCCACTATAGAGAGTTGTCCACTATTGAGAAAACCTATTACTCATACATTTATATGCGCATACATTTTTGCCGGGGAATTTAGAAGTGTCCACTATTGGGAAGGGTCCACTATTGAGAGGTGTCCATTAATAGAGGTTTCACTGTAATAATAAAACTGAAAAAATATTTTATACGTATTTTTAATGTAAAATTTGAGCTTGTGTGTCTAATAACAAAAAAATTGGTTGGAATTTATTTGTTTCAATCCTCAAAATTGTATGAAAGTGTCTAGCCATAAATCAAGATTTATGAACTGATTTTATTGTTTCTATTCTTGAAAATGTTCGTTTGCATATATACATCGATCCAAATACATTTGCAATTGTTATCATAATATCTCACAAATCAAGGTGAAAAACTCGTGTGAAAATGTTTAATACAATTTTAAACTATGTTTTTTTATTTAATTTTTTGAGATTCAACGTAGTAAAATGAATTTGTTTTCAACTCAATATGTTTAAGAGAAAAATAAATGTAACCATAAATATCATCAATATTAAATTGATTTTCAAATAATTGCAACGTTTTTTTGTTATATTTAACAATCGAAAATCAAAATGAAATATCGGTTTGCAATTTGTTATACGTGTTTATAAATAGCTTGGTTGAACATGATTTATTTTTCCTTAAATACTAGGCAGTTTTCAAAATGACTGAAATCACTGCTTTAATTTCATTAATAAATAATTTTAATTTTGCATCAAATGCTTTAATATAATTAAACAAGTAAATTATAAATTTCCCAGGTCCTTGTAATTTTAAATTTAATGATTTAAATGTGTTGTTATAAGAAATTCCACAATCAATCATCATTAAGTTCTAAGATATGTTTTCCTTTGTCGATCATGAACATTAAAAGTTCTTCTCGTAAATCAAAAAATAGTTTTAAAGCCTTTTCTTTTACTTAACCATTAAACATGATTATGATATGCCACATCACTGTATTTAGCTTCTATTTCGAAAAGAAAATTTTTAAATACTCTATGAGTAAAACCTAAGTATATTAAAAGCTTTTGTTATCAAACTATAACATTTTCTAGTCATAACTTTTTCACATAGAGCCTACAAATGAATAATAACTTTTATATTTGTTCATCCAATCGAAGATAATTATTTACCTAAGTGAATCATCGAGGAAAAAAAGTTGGGCATCATTGGTCTATACACAATACAATTTAAACATTAGTAATAATAATAATAATAATAATAATAATAATAAAAACAATTTAAATGATAAAAACGAAATGTATTAATGTTTTATTTTGTATTTGAAACATATAGCTATTTAAATAACTATTATTAATATATAAATAAATAAATGTTTAGTCTTATTTTTTCATAATTAGATGCGATTGTACTAAATTTGTATATACCTGACGATGATTTTTTAATTCGAGACCGTCGTACTTTACGATATAATATAATAACACTCCAGGCTATTTATTTATTAACTATTATTAATCATTCACTCATATTTTATTTTTATTATTTAATTATATATTAATATTATGATATCAATTAGTTTATTAAATAATAATTATATATATTTATTATATTATACATGTACAGGAGAATGGAATTTTTGACGGGTACGATAATATGTAATAAATTAGCGTTTGTTCGGTGCTTAAATCCTAAACACGTCACCATAAATCCAATGGATTGGATAAATATATATATATATATATACAATAATTGAAATTAAAATACAGTATAAAGCCTGAAGGGTGATCTTTCAAAATAATAAACTACTATATGTACATCGTATATGTACTGAAAATTACCACCTCAAAGAATACAACAACCATGAATTTTTTATAGTTTTTAAATCAAATCTATTTGTTTTATTATTAATAAAATAAAATAACATTTTTTAAATGGTTTTTTTTTATTTTGTGTTGATTCATATTGTCAATTGTGTTAATGATAGCCAATAATAAATTACTATTAAACTACTTGTATTTAAGTTTATTCAAACAATAAATTGAATTTTATTTATTTATCGTCATCAGAAAAAATCTTCTATACCCCAGAATCTATGTACATACGTATAAAGATTTAACACTACTCATCCAAAAATGCGAAGTTCGGATTGAATATGTTTTGTGATTTTTAAAAATCTTTATTTTTCCTAAAAAACTATTAACAGTAGTCACTTTAATAATTTTTACTAATTTTCAAATATTTTATTTACAATCCTAATAATATTGATGGATCAAAATTGTAGTTTTAGTAAATAATTTGTTTTATAATTTGCAAATATTATGCCAACAGGTAGTTTAACATAACATATGGGGGGGGCAAGTATTTGGATAAATTGTAATAATTAATATTTAAATGATATGCCAAAAAAATTCTTACTTAATGATTTGTCATATAAAAAAAAATGAAAAAAAATATTAATAATACCTTCATATATAAGGTATTTAAAAAAAGTGTTTGATAAAACTGCTAATAAATATTTAATAAAATAAAGTTAAATTATTGAGTTATTTAAATGTTATTATTTTTTTGTTTTAAAAAATTGCGAATTACAATCCTTGTAACAAAATTATTTATTTAGTATAATTTAATATAATATACATATATATTATAGCTAGAAAAATAATTTTTTATGAATATCTCAAATTAACTTTCTTATTAACACAATATTTTTGTACTTTTCCCCATACAAATTTGCATACATTTACCTATACATAACTTAATAATGAAAATTATTTATTCTAATAACGAAAAATTAATATTACTCACACGTAGACATAAAAGGTATATTTTAATGATTGTTTATCCGAATAATAGACTCATATAATTTTACAACAATAGGGTGAGCATATATACATTATATAGGCATTAATATTTGTTTAAACATTACAGAGTAGTCAGTAACTTCCTGTTCTGTGGTTAATTTTATATTTTTGTAAAATAAAATAATAATTTTATCATTTGACGTTTTTGTAATCGATAACTATTTAATCTATTGAAAATTAAAATCGAATGTTAAAAGAGCAACAATATACAGTAAATATGAAATATAAAATACATTTTGAAGTATGTATCTACCATTTCCAAGTTGTAATTTATCCGTATAAATATTTCAAATATTCTACGTTAAATATCTGGACATAGCATATAAATGCTATTTACTATTATAAAACGATTTTTTTAACTATGAAAATAAAATTAAAGATATGTATGAAGTTAATTATATTTGGTTTTCATTTCAAACATTTGAGTTTTCAAAATAATATTCATTAATATAGTTTTGGGTTATTGAAAATTAGATTATCACTGAAATAAAGTGTACACTGTACACTTCAAACTTAAAAAATAATTGTATTACCCGAAAATGACATATTTTTTTACACAAAGAGGATATTTCTACTTCAAGTAACCTGAATTTACTTAAGCTGTGCATTGCTTATTTTTAAACATCGAAATATAAAACAATGGATACTCATGTTTATATAATATTAAAGTAGGTATTTAAAATCAATTAAGTTAAATTTTTATACTTTTATTTCAAATTTCCTGCCTTTTATACGTTTTTTATTCAATTTAGCAGTCAACGAAGAGCTTAATTTAAAAAATAGGATAAAAATGTGATTTTATATACAAATATCTTCTAGATACATTAAAATATGTTTCAATACATTTTTAAGGGCATGGATCAATTGCGCCCACAAAAAGTTTTTGTTTTAGGTCAGTGTACCAATTATTGTGTCTTTATATTTTATGGTCAATATACCAATTGCACTATTTATTAGTATATTTTATTACCTTAAAATTAGCAATAAATTCTATAATTGAGAAATACAAATCTGCCAAAATTATCAGAAAAGAATATTTAATATCAATGTGTTATTATAATTGTAAAAAAATTTAAATTTGAATTATAATATAACTGATATAACTTTAAGTTTAGATGTTTTTATTTATATTGTATTATATATTAATAGTAGCAACAAAAAATGAGTTAGTTTATCTTTTATTTTTATTATATTTATAATAATAACATAATTTTAAATAATTGACAGTCCAAAAGTAACTTGTTATATGTGAAGAAAAATTATTTATTAGTTTATTTTATATTAAGTATTAATACTTGAAAAAAAAATCGGTTTATGTATTTATTTATTATATAATTATAACTAACTAATACATTTTCCTTGGGTATTGTAAAATGTTTTGAACGCAATTGGTCAATCGACCCTAACATTTTTAAAGCACAATTCATATATGAAAAAGGTAATTTTAAGCGCAATTGGTAAACTCCCATTTTTTTAAATAACAAATATATCGAACTATTCAGTTAATTTTAAATTATTTGTATTCAAATAAAATGAACCTTTCTTATGCATTTCGTTTTAAATATAACCCATAATCAGATTCTATATGTGTATTAACACTAAAAGTATCAACTTCAATTAAACATGAATAGATGCTTTTAGTTTTTTTTTTGTATAAAATTATTATTACCACAATTCTAAATGATATACAAACTTGAATTTTATAATGAACATTATACTTATTGATCATTAGATTAAGAATTTACGTATTAATATGTCTTACTTGGAACAAAAAAAATGTTGTTTTTCTAATTAGGTTTGATTGATGAGAAATACTAACTAACAACGGATTATTAATTTCATAACAAATAAATAAATTATTAAGTTATTGATTTATTATGAACTAAGCATAGATAATAATATAGTTTCACTGTACAATTTCGTTAAAATCTAATATTTTTATGCAAAATTATAATTTAAAATGTTAAAAGATTTAGACCAATGACATAGTTACAATTTTAATGTTTAATGTCAACACACAAGTTCAAGAATAAAAAGAGGTCAAAAAATTTTTTAAAAATATTTGGCGATTATAAAGAAAAATGTTAAAACAAAAAAATATATACTTAAATAAATATACAAATTAATATATACAAAACAATATAATTTCTGAACACATCGGATTTAATGTTACTTATATTGGATAAAATGTATTTCCATTAATTTTTATTATTTATACTGATTCAAAAGATTTAAGTGAACAGACGATCGACATACATTGGACTGTTAATTATAATCTGTTGAGTATAATTAAATCACTGGAAAGAATATATAATCAGCTTATAGTCATAAATTAAGTATATTGAATGAAAGTAAAATGAAGGTAAAGAATTAACTTTAAACCTTAAACAGTTATACCATGTCAAACTTAAAAATCAAAATTATCGACCTTAACATATTGAAATCCATTTTGATCAGTTACATTTGTACCAAATGTTACATTGATGGAACCATGAATAAAAATTAGAAAATTAAATTTAGTTTGTATAAACAATGTGTAAAAATAGAATTAAAAATATTCAAGAAATTATTAATCAACTTATACTTATTTTAAAATTACTTAATCATTATTTTTCTATTAATTACTCGTTAATATGGTTAATATGGTAAAAATATTCTTTCGAAAATATATCTTATTATTAATCTTAATAAAGTATGATATGTACGTACCTATATTTATATAAAAATTGAATGATTCTTTCAGGAACTAATAATTCAAAATAATATATACATATATAAAATACTAAAATTTACATATTATACCTACATGAAATCCAAAAGATAATCATTTTGTTTAGATCTAAACAAAAGTGTACTTCAACTAGTCTATAAACTAATTATAATAAGTTGAAGTTATAGATGAATCTTACCATTCAAACTTTCATGATATAAATATTTAGTATAATTTTATGAAATACTAATTAAACCTAAAGTTTTCATGTTTTTTTTTTTTAATAGCAAACTTATAAGTTATAAGTACTTACCATGACGTAAGCATGAGTGAAGAAAAACGTTAATGTCAACAGCAATGCTGTTATTTGTGTTTGTAAATTTTTCATTGCCTGATAAATGTGATTTTCTTGAAAAAATTAACGAACAACTATATTTGTCTTATGAATGTTTGTCGCACGAGCTGCTGCGTTCTTCCAATCTCAAAAAAATAGTAGGTGAATGCGAGCGCTGTATCAACCGGTATGGGCTTTTATAAGGGATTTAATGGGCGGAGTTTGCCAACTTGACGTAATAAATCAATTTGCCAATCCTAAGTTAGAGACTTAAGTCATTTTGTTTATTTGTAATTATTAAAAAATACTGCATAACTGGTATTCAATGAATTCCACAATATTTTTAAATATTTAATTCAATTTGTAATTCTCTCTAAAATAATTTATATATTCATGTGATATAATAATTAATAATTAAAAAGTCCCAAATTACGTTTACGCATTCCATGTTCTCTTTAGCGTTTATAGTTCTTATATTTTGATGAGTCTTAATTTGTCAATGGTAATTACATTCCTTACGTTCCTATTTCCTTTTTAGATAAAATTCTAGTTAGGCCAGTTCCAGTCCTATGGAAGAGAGAAGGGGGGGGGTTGCACCAGACCCTATATACTATAAATCATAA